>BHEV01002304.1:0-28874 GCA_004319985.1 Emydocephalus ijimae | reverse complement strand
CCGCTAAAACTCACCCCTGCGGGGGCTCTACAGGCTGAGAAGACTAGAACCACAGCTGGTCGCTGACAACACGACGTGACAGCATACCACTGCTAGAAGTCATGAATGAAGTTATGTTAAACAAGAAAATAACTAAAACATGGTCAGAAGCTTATATTATACTTATTCCAAAAGAAGGGGCCGATCCATTACAAATTAAGAACTACAGACCTATTTCCTTATTGAATGCAGACTATAAAATCTTTGCCTCAATTCTGGCAGAAAGACTTAAAAAATACTTAAATAATTTTATTCATCCTGATCAGAATGGATTTTTACCAAAGAGACAAATTAAAGACAATATGAGGGTAATTCTGGACATTTTGGAATATCATGAGGCGCATCCTGAAAAACTAATGGCTTTGAAATTCCTAGATGCCCAAAAGGCATTTCATAATGTAAATTGGAGATTTATGCTATTATTATTGGAACAGATGGGCTTTGCCAGAAAATTTATTCAAGCAATAGAAGCCATATACTATATGCAATCGGCAAAAGTAATGAAAGAGGGAGAATTTACAGACTCTATTAATATAAGAAAAGGCACAATACAAGGACTTTGGAAGTGTTGAATAGAAATATTAGAGAGGACCAAAATATAAAAGGCATGAAAATTAAAAAGGAGGAATTTAAATTGCAAGCCTTTGTGGATGACTTGGTTTTCATTCTGGAAGATCCTCTAGAGACAGCTTTAAAACTATTGGAAAAGATAGAGAAGTATGGTGAGATGGCTGGTCTGAAAATAAATAAAGATAAAACAAAGATTCTGGCAAAGAACATGTTATTAAGGCAAAGAGAAGAATTGGCAGACTTTTTGAAAATCCAAGTTACGAACAAGGTTAAATATTGGGGATACATTTGACATCAAGATGCACTATATTGAAAGAGAATAACTATATTAAGCTTAAGCAGCAGATAGCATCTGATTTGAAGAAATGGGAAAATCTACCATTGTCATTGATAGGTAGAATTTCAACAATCAAGATGAATATTTTATCTAGAATTTTATATTTGTTTCAAACAATACCAATTCGGCTTGGCAAAGATTATTTTGAAGAATTAAATAAAATTGTGTTGAAGTATATATGGCAAGGTAAGAAGGCGAGAATAAAATTAAAACTTTTACAAGATGCTAGAACTAGAGGAGGATTTGGCCTTCCTAATTGGGAGTTGTATTACCAAGCTGCAAATTTAATGTGGGTCAAAGAATGGATAACATTAAGAAAGTCTAGATTGTTGAGATTAGAAGGACATGATTTATTATTGGGCTGGCATGCTTTTCTGTGGTATAAGGGAACTAAATCACAGGGCTATTTTAGAAGACATTATATACGGGAGTCTTTATGGTTGAACTGGGAGAAAATTAAGAAACAATGCTTTTTGAAAATCCCAGTTTGGTTATCAACTATTGAAGCTTTTTCTTATCCTATAACATATAAGAAGCAACAAACAGTTAGATATGGGGAAATATTGGATGAAAAGGGTGAACTTAAAACGATGAAAAGTCTCGAAGAACAAGGTATAAAGATGAATTGNCAAAATTATAAAATGACAATGTTAACAGCATATAAAGAAAATTTGTATAAGATGTTTTACAGGTGGCACTTTCCCCCGACAAGAATAGCAAGAATGTTCAAGAATAAATCTGAAAAGTGCTGGAAATGTCATCAGATATCTGGCTCATATTATCATATGTGGTGGACTTGTGAGGATGCTACAAAATATTGGACTAGAATCCACATATGGTTGGAAAAAATGACAAAGAAACATATAGATTTGAAGCCAGAGATTTTTTTATTGGGAATCTTACCTGATACATATAATAAAAACTTGAAGTATTTGAGCTGGCGATGTTAAGGTGTGGCATATCCCCCGTTCTGCTAGGTACTGTTCAAATGCCAAGGTGATGAATTGTGGGCCATTATCTGAAACCAAGACATCCAGCAAGCCGTGTGTAGCAAATAGTCTGTTTAGTTTTTTAACCACGGCCTCTGTGGTGGTGCTCTTCATTTTGTGGACTTCAAGCCAGTTGGAATAGGCATCCACTGTTATGAGAAATCTATGTCCCTTGGTGGGTCCCGCAAAATCGATGTGGATACGGGACCAGGGACCTCGGGGCGCTTCCCATTCAGTTGGTGGTGCTTTTGGTGGATCTGAGCATGTTTCCTGGCACTTGTTGCAGGTGGCCACCCAGGTTTCTATTTGCTTATCTATATCTGGCCACCAAGCGTAGCTTCGTGCTAGTGCCCGGATGTCCATCATGCAATAGTTTTAGGACCTTATGCTGTAGTCTTCCTGGGATGACAACTGTGTCTCCCCATAAAACACATCCTTTTTGGGAGAATAGTTCTGTCTGCCTGTGTTTGAAAGGCTTGAAGGTGTCGTTGGGTTCGTTGACAGGCCAACCTCTTTCCACCCAGCTGAGGACACGTGCCAAACAAGGGTCCTTCCTTGTTTCGGATGCGATGTCTTGTGCAGTCAGTGGTGGTGAAGGAAGTGTCTCGATTTGTAATGTAGCTAGGGTTGGAGCTGGGTCGTCTAGGACTTCTGGTAGTGGAGAGCGGCTCAAGGCGTCAGCGTGGGGAATGGCTTTCCCCGGTCGGTGTCACAGTTGGTAATCGTATGCGGCTAGAAACTCTGACCAGTGTGTCATTCTTGATGATAAGATGTGGGGAGTTGGTTTATCCTCCACCAAGATGCCAAGTAATGGTTTGTGATTGGTGATTATAGAAAAGGATCTTCCATATACATACTCATAGAATTGTTTGATCGCAGACACAATAACGAGAGCCTCTTTATCAAGTTGGCTATAGTTCCTCTCAGTTTTAGATAAAGTTCTAGAAAAGAATGCAATGGGTGCCTCAGTACCGTTTGGCAGGACGTGGCTCAGGATGGCTCCTACTCCAAATGGTGAGGCATCACAGGTGACAGTTAAGGGTAAAGTCTCGTTATATTGTATCAATACAGCATCTGATGTTAAAAGGTCTTTGACTTGCTGAAAGGCTTGCTCTTCTTGATGTCCCCAGACCGAGGAAGCCTTCTTGTCGAGGAGCCTACACAGGGGTTCAGCAACAGTCACCTTCTGGGGTAGGAAGATGTTATAAAAGTTATTGAGTCCCAGGAAGGCTTGGAGATCTGTTTTGTTTCTAGGTCTCGGGGTGTTTCTTATTGCAGCTAATTTTTTCTCAGTAGGGTGAATTCCCTGTTTGTCAAGAAGATAACCAAGGAATTCAACCCTCTCTGTACATAGTTGGCACTTGTCCTTCTTGACCTTCAGGCCAGCATCTTAAAATTTTTGGAGGACCATTCTTAGTCACTGTTCTAGTAGACTTCTAGTGGGGGCAGCTATCAAGACATCATCGAAATATGGCATGACCCCTTTTATGCCTTGTAGCAATCTCTCCATCAGACTTTGGAAGATGCCCGGTGCTACGCTCACTCCGAACTGGAGTCTATTACATTTAAATGCACCTCTGTGTGTGACTATAGTTTGGGCTTCTGTGGTCTCTGCATCTATGGGCAGCTGCTGGTACGCCTGGGCTAGGTCCAATTTTGCGAATATTTTTCCACCCCCAAGGGAGTGAAGGAGGTGTTGGACCACAGGCATGGGATAAGCGCTCTGCTGAAGTGCATGTAATCCCCACAAATTCTCAAAGATCCATCAGGTTTTATGGGGGTTACAATTGGGGTCTCCCATTGGGTGTGGTCAATCGGTTCCAACATGCCCTGGGCTGTTAATTTGTCCAATTGTTCATCAATCTTTGGCTTGAGTGCAAAGGGCACTCGACGAGGCTTAAGGCAAATGGACGCAATATCTGGGCAGAGATTAAATGATATGGGGGGATTCCTTGTACTTGCCTAGCTTCTCGGTGAAAACTTCCTGGAATTCCTGGACGAGGGCCGCTTCCCAGTCATCACTTTCGGTCTGGTTGATGCCCGCCAGTTCGATTCCTAGTGGCGCGAACCACTGCAAGCCTAGTAAGCTGGGTCTATCTTTATTGATGACGGTAAGAGGTAGGGTTGCGATGCAGTCTTTGAAGGAGACTTGGATGTGGCTGGAACCGGCGACTGGGATCCTATTTCCTTGGTAGTCCTTTAATATAATTCTCTGAGCGCTGAGGTCCTGGCGACGGATGTCAGGGATCAGCTGTTTGAGGGTTTTCCAGGAAATCATTGATAGGGAAGACCCGGAGTCGACTTCCATAACGCATGGTCGATTCTCAATGGTGACCTTTACTTGGATTTTTCGCGCATCAAGGGATGATGCGTGGCTGATGGTGATGGTTTGGTGCGCCTGTTCTCATCTGGTAGAAGTGGCTGGTGCTCAATTTCTGTAGTAGTGGTTCCACTGGTTGCTTGGGTGGTCCCGATTTACTGGTGGGGTGCCTGTTGTCTGCTGGAAATTATTTTCTCTTTGGTTTGGGCTGGACCCTCGCTTGCTTCTACAGACCTTTGCAATGTGGCCCCTCTTTCCACAGGAACGGCAGAGGATGTCTAGGAATTTGCAGTCTGATCGTGGGTGGGTTCCCCCACATCCAGCACACTGATATGAGGGCTTACGAGTCCGTTGATCTCGCTGATCATGTTCTGACCTGAGTCTGTTGACCTCCTCTTCCTTGCTTTCTGATGAGGATTCAAGGTCTTCATGGTGGGTGGTCGTTGTGTGCCTCTTGGAAAGGGGCGTATTGTCACTGGCGAGTTGGCGGTACGGTCTGTTCGCTCGGCGCATTCAAGCCGCTGACTTCCTGGTTGCTTCTGCTGCAGTAGCATCGGTGATGACATCTGCAAGGCCTATGTCCCCTTTCACCATAATCTTGCTCTGGGTTGTGGGGTCTTTTAGACCAGAACAATTCGATCTCTCATGGCTTCTTCGAGGTTTGCGAAGCCACAGAATCCTCCCAGGTTTCTGAGGTCCGTGATGAAGTCGCCAACACTCTCGCTTTCCTGTTGGTCCCTCCGGTAAAACTCGTGTCTCCTGATGAGTGTTGGCACTGCTGGGGCATAATGGGCCTGGAGGATTGGGGCGAGGTTGTCCCCGTCCATCGTCTTGACTTCAGCTGGTTTAGCAAGTGCCTTTGCCATCTTAAAGACGGCGGGCCCGCAATGTGTCAGGAATACAGCTCGTTTCTTGCCAGGCGTAGCATCCTTCAGATAGTTGGTCTCCAGGAACATCTGAAACCTGTCCATATATGGGTCCCAGTCTTCATTAGCCGGATCAAATGGAGCGGGTGGTATGGCGCCACTGGTCATTCTGCCACTATTGGTGCGCTCTCAGCCACGTGCTCTGTTCGCGTTTGATGAGTGTTCAATCAGCTCTATCATCTCCACATCCCACCCTCATCGCCAGTGTTAGATCTGGGAGAGTGGGCGCAAGGAACGGAGACGAGGCATCGAATAGTGACTCCACCTCTTTATTAGTGACTTCAGAACAGAGCGAAAATACTAGGGCAGCAGCAGCTCCTTTTATAGAGCTGGCTGCTGTCACAACACCCAATGATTTGCGTTTGCCGCGCTGGGAGCATCCAATCAGCGGCGACCCACTATCAGCCAATCAGATCAGCCGAAACCGACCAATCACGATCCACTATCAGTGGGCCAATCAGAAGTGCAGGTTTACGAGCCTGTCGTGGAAGGAAAACTATTAGAATCGTAAGCTAATGAGTTTGCTTAGTTCGGAACAGCCAGCATATTATCATTTGCATGTAATGTCCATCATTATTCTGAATAATGTAGCATTGGTAATAAGCAGCCTTGGGCCATGCATTTTGATGAAGGGGCATGTATATCCACAAAATAGGCCAAATATAGGCCAAAAACACAGAACTTTGGAAGATTATAGCTTAAAAGCATGTGGAAAAGAAATTTCTTTCCTTCCCAAAAAAGAGTAGTTTCTTCAAGGCATGGAATTTGAAGAAGAGGTGGCAGAGATTTTACAGTTCAAAGAACCAGCAAATACCACCGCTGACTGGAGATTTTACAGTATCTTTCCCCTGCCACGCCCACCAAGCCATGCCCACAGAACCGGTAGTAAAAAAAATTGAATCCCACCACTGGATTGATCAATGCCTTTGGGGAGACATAAAATATAGAGAAACCGTAACCCTTATATAGAATGAGTGTTAAAGAGAGTATCTTGCTTGTTCAAAGTCTGAAAGCTAGTATATGTGTAAGTGTATGCTTAAAATGTTTATTGTAGAAATGGAATAATTAAATTTGGTTCCACATGTCACTTGATTAAAAAAATAAATTGGAAGTGTCTTTCTGTCTATCAAAATATTTTTAGATTTGTGTGTTAACTACACAACACCCATTGCCCCATAGCCATTGCCTCCTATTTTAAACTGTACATATTGTGTGGATATCAGAGGTGGTATTCAGCACGGTCTGACTAGTTCTAGAAAACCATTGTAGAAATTTTAAGTAGTTCAGAGAACTGGTAAATCCCACCTCTGATTGGAGATTTTAGAGTATCCTTCCCCTGCCATGCCCACCAAGCCACGCCCACAGAACTGGTAGTAAAAATATTTAAATCCCACCACTGGTGGATATGTGTAACAAATTTATCTGCTCCAACCAGTACTATGACTTACATTTCTCAGTGGACAATAACATACAATATGAGCTGTCATGACATCATCTGAGAAAAATGAATCAGATGATTCTTTCAAATTCTTGGTAGCAGATCAGTCCTAGTAAAAAGGCCAGCCGGTATTCAATTCCTATAAATCTCCAGTCTTATACAGACTCATTAAATAGCTGCCAGTCTTATCAGAATAGTTATAATAAATGGACTGAATATCAGAACAATAAGGCACATGTTGGTTTCACAAACAGCAAAGGATGAAAAATAAGGCACTCTGTAGCACAGGGATATCAAACTCACGTCATCACAGTGTAGTCACATGATGCATCGGGATTTTTTTTCCCTCTTCACAAAATTGAATGTGGGTGTGGCCAGATTTGACAGCCTTGGTTACAGAGATCATATTGAGAATAAAAATAAAGTAATTCAACCTGCTTCAGTTGTTCCACCATTTGGAAGAGCTGAAGTGAGAAAGTTTCAAACTTTATCAAAGAATTCTTTCATGTTGTAAGCAATGTTCATCACTGTTAAGTGATCAAGTTCCCATTGCACCAAGGAAAGGACAAAAAAGAAGATCTCGATGGACATTAAATAATACTATTTTAAAGGAAAAAGACTTCACACAATGGATGTAAAAAGAATTGACTTTCTTCTTTAATGAAAATAAATAAGAAGATACTTCAATACAGAATGTTTGGGATACAATGAAGGCATATGCGAGAGGATTAATAATAGACTATACAAAGAAAAAGAACATTAGGAAGAGGCAAACAATTAAAGCTCTAGAAGATGACCATAAAAAACTGGAAAAAGAATGACAGAAAATGCCACAGAAAAAAGATATTAAACTTAAAATTGACATAATCAAACATAAAATGGATCAAGTAGAGAAAGAAGAACTGGCACAAAAAATTAGAAGTGCTAAACAGAACTATTTTGAAGATGCAAATAGGCCAGGTAGATGGTTAGCATATAAACTGAGAAAAGAGAAAGAATCAAGGAAAATATTACAGTTAATAGATGAGCAAGGTCAAATCTGCTATGGTAATAAGGAGAAAAAGGCAATCATTTGAGACTTTTATGGACAATTATATAAACAAGAGGATCTTGATGAGGAAAAAATTAAACAGTATTTACAAAATGCTAACCTACCTAAGATACCTGATGAAACTCAAAAAATGTTAGAAAGCACAAAAACAATGATGGAATTAACCGAAGCACTCAATAGACAGAATAATGGAAAAGCACCAGGTCCAGATGGCCTCCCGGCAGAATTTTATAAAACATCACAAGAACCATTGAGCACTTTACTGCTAGAAGTCATGAATGAAGTTATGTTAAATAAGAAAATACCTAAAACATGGTCAGAAGCTTATATTACACTTATCCCAAAAGAAGGGGCCAATCCATTACAAATTAAGAACCATAGACCTATTTCTTTATTGAATGCAGACTATAAAATCTTTGCTTCAATTTTGGCAGAAAGGCTTAAAAAATACTAAAACAACTTTATTCACCCTGATCAGAATGGATTTTTACCAAAGAGACAAATTAAAGACAATATGAGGGTAATCCTGGACACATTGGAATATTATGAGGCGCATCCTGAAAAACAAATGGCTTTGATATTCTTAGATGCCCAAAAGGCATTTGATAATGTGAATTGGAGATTTATGCTATTATTATTGGAACAGATGGGCTTTGCTAGAAAATTTATTCAAGCAATAGAAGCCATATATTATAAGCAAACGGCAAAAGTAATGATAGATGGAGAATTCACAGACTCTATCAATATTAAAAAAGGTACAAGACAAGGATGCCCATTATCTCCCTTGTTATTTGTATTGACTTTGGAAGTGTTAAATAGAAATATTAGAGAGGACATAAATATAAAAGGAATGAAAGTTTAAAAGGAGGAATTTAAATTGCAAGCTTTTGCGGATGACTTGGTTTTTATTTTGGAAGACCCTCTAGAGACAGCTTTAAAACTGTTGGAAAAGATAGAGATGAATGGTGGGATGGCTGGCTTGAAAATAAATAAAGACAAAACAAAGATTCTGACAAAGAACATGCTATTAAGACAAAGAGAAGAGTTGGCAGACCTATTGAAAATTCAAGTTATGAACAAAGTTAAATATTTGGGGATATATTTGATGTCAAGATGTATTACATTGAAAGAGAATAATTATATTAAACTTAAACAGCAGATAGCAACTGATTTGAAAAAATGGGAAAACTTACAATTGTCATTGATAGGTAGAATTTCAACAATCAAGATGAACATTTTACCCAGAATTTTATATTTGTTCCAAACAATACCAATTAGGCTAGGTAAAGAATACTTTGAAGAATTAAATAAAATTGTGTTGAAGTATATATGGCAGGTAAGAAATAGAGAATAAAATTAAAACTCTTACAAGATGCTAGAACTAGAGGAGGATTTGGCCTTCCAAATTGGGATTTGTATTATCAAGCTGCAAACTTAATGTGGGCCAAAGAATGGATAACGTTAAAAAAGACTAGATTGTTGACATTAGAAGGACATGATTTATTATTGGGTTGGCATGCTTTTCTATGGTATAAGGGAACAAAATCACAGGGCTATTTTAGAAGGCATTACATACAGGAATCGTTATGGTTGAATTGGGAGAAAATTAAGAAACAATGTTATTTGAAAATCCCAGCTTGGTTATCAACTATTGAAGCTTTTTCTTATCCTATAACATATAAGAAGTAACAAACAGTTAGATATGGGGAAATACTGGATGAAAAGGGTGAACTTAAAATGATGCAAAATTTAGAAGAACAAGGTATAAAGATGAATTGGTTTTCATATGCGCAAATACATTCAAGGTATCTTAAAAATTCTAAAACAGAAGGATTTTATGATAAATTGACTGACTTAGATAGGATTTTGACAGGTACTGATGAAAAAGTGATAAAAAATTATACAGTTATTTGCTGGAAATTAAATTAGAGGAAGAACAGGTTGAAGAAACAATGATTGCTTGGGGAAGAATTTTGGATATGGGATTGATTTAGAGAAATGGCAAAAATTGTGGTCTCAAAATTATAAAATGACAATGTCAACAGCATATAAAGAAAATTTGTATAAGATGTTTTATCGGTGGCACTTTCCCCGGACAAGAATAGCAAGGATGTTCAAGAACAAATCTGAAAAGTGCTGGAAATGTCATCAGATACCTGGCTCATATTACCATATGTGGTGGACTTGTGGGGAAGCCAGGAAATACTGGACTAGAATTCTCATATGGTTGGAAAAAATGATAAAGGAACATATAGATTTGAAACCAGAGATTTTTTTATTGGGAATCTTACCTGATACATATAATAAAAACTTAAAGTATTTGATTGTAAATGTATTAACAGCGGCGAGGATTGTATTTGCTAAAAATTGAAAGAGTGAGAAAATACCATCAGAGGAAGAAATTATTTAGAAAATATTGGATTGTGCTGAAATGAGTAAATTGACATTTGAAATTAGAGAACAAGAAGATAAACAATTTTATGAAGTTTGGGACCTTTTTTATCAATGGTTAGATAATACAATATAATTATAGAATATTTAGAAACTTAGGAAATAATGATTATATATATATATTATGTTTTGATAATATGCTTATAAAATTTTATTAAGATAGATTTGGTATGATTTTATGATTTGTTATAAAATAAATTAACTAAATTATAGTTATCTCGCTTAGGTATGAATTAATAAAATTATAGTCAAATGATTGTTTAATAATGATATTAGGATACATAATTGTTGATTGATAATATGAGTTATTTTGTAACATAATTATTATGATGACTATGAAATAGATGCACAAAAAAGAGTGGCAAACCAACCGATGCACTGTCTGTAAATTTATGAAGGAGGGTGATGTTTTTATGTTATGTCTTATGTTTTATGTGTTTTTGTTTGTTGTTAAAATCAATAAAACTTTTACTATTAAAAAAAAAAGTTCCCATTGCACCGTGAACCTTGAATGTTAAAATGTAACGTTTTGTGCACTCAATTGATATGCACTGTTTCTTGTTCACTCACATATCATATATCAGCAGAGGTGGTATTCAACCAGTTTGTACCGGTTTGACTGAACTGGTAGCGGTGATTCGGCATGGGTCGCCAAATCGGTGACAACCTCTGGCTGGCCACACCCTGGCCAGTCGGCCAGTTGCTCACTTGCCCCACTTGTTCTCCTAGCTTTCCCTACCACATGGCAGCCAAGGCACAGCTCAGGGAGATATCCCAGGGCTGCTGCACATGGGCACTGCTTGTGCAGCCATTACACATGCAATGCTCTTGTGCAGCAGCCCGGGGACATCCACCCGCCCACCCTTCTGGAGCATGTTTTCTTCCTTCTCCCGGCAGACGCACCTCTTCCAGCCTGGCCTTTTTTAGCTGCCTTTTTTGCAGTGCAAGAAGCCTCCCCAAATCAGCCGGCTGGTCTCCTCCTTCTCTGCCTATTTGTTCTATATGGCCAAGGAGGAGGAGACCAGCCGGTGGATTCAGGGAGGATTTCTGCGCCGAAAGAGGCGGCTGGAGACCAAAAAAGAGTCACCTCCAGCAGCCGCCCCTTTGGCCAGCTAGTCTCCTCCTCCTCGGCCATATAAAACAAACAGGCAGATAATGAGAAGACCAGCCATCCGATTCGGGGAAGCGTTCTGCACTGTGAAAGAGGTGGCTACTAATCTCCAGCTTTGCTCCACTTCTTTAATGGTCCAGGGCAGCGCTGTTCCATGTGCCAGCTGGTTGGATTTGCCAGGCCTGGCACATAGAACAGGGCATGCTTTTTTTGGTGAGGCTGCTGGATTGCAGCTGCACTGAAAAAAGCACACAGCAGCTTCAGGCATCTCATGACAAGGGGTGGGGGCCAGAAGCCCTGGGACATGTGGTCACCTGTTGGCTAGCCAGGCCAGGCTGGAAGAGGTGCATCTGCCAGGAGAAGGAAGAAAGCATTCTCCAGGAGGGCAGGCATCACCTAAGTGGGCAGATGTCCCAGGACCACTTAAAGGTAAACTTTAATAGCGCCCCCATGGAAGAAAGCAAGAATCAAGAGCAAATGTAGTGGCGGTGGGGGTGACGGGCATGTGTGTCCCTCCATAATGAGTGTGAAGGGAGGCATACACCGTACCTGTGAGGAAAAGAGGAGGTGCCAAAGCCCTGGCTGTCACCTGGGAGGGGACCAGGTGACCCATCACATGCCCCTGTCGCCCCCACCACTGCTACTTTTGCCCTCGTTCTCAGCTTCTTCCATTGGGGCACTCTTAAAGTCAATCTTTAAGAGCTGGAAGACATTTCATTAGATGGCCGTCAATTCATCATTGGAAGAAGTATAGCCCCTGAATTCATGAGAGGCCTTGGGCAAAGTTCTCTGACTTTTAAAACGCATCCGCGCGGTGTCGGCCTCCCTTCATACTCCTTGTGCACGCCGGGAGCGCCTAACTGGAGCGAGAGAGAGAGAAATTGGCTTCTATGAGGCGAGGGCCTTGGCTTCCCCTCTTGCTCCTCACAGTCGCCCTGAGCTGGTGTGGTTCTTTACTTGGGCAGCCAGACGGCTGTAGCAGCGCCCACAGCAGCAACAGGTAGTGCTGCAACAACAAGGTACAGTAAAATTTGGTGGTGCAAATTTATCTCTGAGGGGCTTCTTGTAGAAAACAAAACAAAAGCACCCCAAAACAAAACCCATTTGGCAGGCAGACTCAGCAGGCAGTCGTAATCTTTAGTTGGGCTTTTTTTTTGTCAGCCCAAGGGGGAGGAAGGTACGTAGGAAATCACCCTGTCTCTGCAGCACTGGTCATGTGACTGAGTGGCTGTGGCCCATTCGATGTCCCCATGGCCAAGTTGACCATGCCCACCCAGTCACATGCCCACCAAGTCACGCCCACCAAAGAAGCCACGCCCACAGAACCGGTAGTAAAAAAAATTGAATCCCACCACTGGACAGCAGGCTGAACTTTGGCAGATACTTAAAGAATTGAAGTGTGAATAAATAAACAGACAGAAGCCATCAGTATCCTGATGCTAAAAAAACCCTAAACATCAAATACCACAAGAATCTTTCTTGCCATCCTGCTAGCACATCCCAAAGAATTTAAAATTTGGAAGAAAATAATTCCTGTCCAACATAATGTCTTTTTTACTTAAGAACGGTTAGCCAAATCAACCTCGCTTTGTTCAGCAAGTTAGGCAGAAAAACAGAAAGCCAGAGAAAAAATGAAAAAAATAAGCAAAACTGGATTTTCAGATGCACCTCCCTCAATTTTTGCTTAGGAAGTGAGACAGCTGTGAAGAATCATCATTCACTATGAAAACATCCATCTCCAGGCCAATTTTGCCAAAAACTTTGTCAAAACAAATATTCCAACTGCCCATGAATCCGGATAATATTATAATTAACCCACATGCCAAAACAGGCGATACTTTGGCATCCTATATTTATCCAAAATAACAATTGACTTGTTTTAATATTGTGTCAAACAAAATACCTGCCATTTGAGTATACCACCTGTTGTGAATTAATAAAAGTGCTTAAATAAAGATTATTAAAACCTTTAGAAAAGTGCAGGGTTCTGGCCCTACACTTCTGATTGGCCAATAATAGCGACATCTGATTGGTCCGTTCAGGAGAATCTGATTGGCTATTAGCAGGCCTCTTTCATTGGTTAAGGGAACTAACGCTTCCCGTTTCTTATTGGTTATTTGATCAGCAGCTTGCCTATAAAAAGGGCTATTGCTGCCGTAGTTTTTGCTCTGTTCCACAATGTTAAATAAAGAGTTGAAGTTCACTGTTCATCGTCTCGTCTCCACTTCTTGCGCCCATGCGCAGAACTTAACACCACCTTCCAATATTTTTCTGAGCAGGTATTATTTAAAAAGCAGTTATCCCAACCCCCAGATCAACCGATGAGAAGAAATCCAAGGTTCTTTTCAGAACCCTATGATTCTACGTTCTAATTTATCAACCATCATGTTACCAAATTCTACAGGTTGATTACATGCTTTATAAAGGACATTATTTTTGTCTCTTCTGAATCGCCTTCTAGTCAGTTGCCTTGGATGACCTGATGTTTGGAAAGAAATTTTTTTTTTTTCTCCTTCCCTCTTTATCCAAGGTAGATAGCTCCTTGTAGAGGGTGTTAGAATGCTCCAACTAGCATGTGACTAAGCTTCAATCATACTCTTCTCCAGAAAATAATGCTTGCTAATGGTGTTCTTGGCTATTGGAGACAAAGCTGTAATCATCTATGTTATGTCTTTTAATTAAAATATTTGAATGCTGTGTCAGGTTTTGTTGACCAGGCTGACTTCTATGCACTTTTTCACGTATCATTTTTAGGTATGAAATATGTAGGTTTGCATGGACAATCAGCAGATTTACCTCTAAGTTTCCCAATCATTTGATCAGAAAGTTGTTTTAGAAAATTTCAGTTCCCTCTCCTTCTGGATGACTTACAATGAAGCCAGCCAATTTCTGGCTAAATTAAAGACAGACCAAAGTTTCTGTACTGACCCAGTTTGGACAATCATCATCACAGCAGCACGAGAGGACAGATTATCATGATGAACAACTTCAAAATCCAGCAAATGAAACCTTGAGTCAGTGTTGTCAGTTGTTAAAGGAAGTCTCCTCATCCAAATGGCTGACAGGATTAACCAACTTATTCACCCCTGAGGATGACAACAATGTTGGACTAGAAGACCCAAGAGGTCTCTTCCAGCCCTATGATTTTATGTTCTAAAATCAGATCCATTTTTTAAAAATCAAAGTGAGTTTTTGTATAAAAGTTGGTCCAAGCTAATTATTCGTTTCACTCCATTCATAATAGAGGAAAACAACTGTTCAGATGACTCAATAGCTATTCAGTAGCTACTCAGTAATGAAGCTGGATCTGACTCTCCTTGCTTATGAGTACATGACATTAACTCCCCTCATCCCAGTGAGTAAACCATCTCATAGCATCAAACATCTACATTCCTTAGTATGGCTTAATTTCCTCAGGGTTTTCTGGTTATAGAAGATAATTATAGCATTCCTACCAGAAAATCGTTTTAATCATGTAATATATTTCTCAAAAGGTCTTTAATGAAAGAGGTAAATGAAGCTGGAGAATCAACACCAAATATAATCATATTTTAGGAAATGACTTTTCCCATAATTTAAGGTTTGAGCTCCAGTGGACATGACATGTTCATGCGCAAAAGGTGCACAGAGAGACAATATAAAAAGTCCACCACCACTGCACATCCCTATCTACCTACCTGCATTGGTTGTGAACTTTTCAGCTCCTCAAGATCAACCGGGTATGTTATGGGAGCTCACCTGAGCTTTTTCTGTAATATTAATAAAAGGTTATGGGGGTATAGCTAGAAGCTTCTGTTTCTGAATTTCTCTTGGGTGTCTACTTGGTCACCATCAGACATAAAATGCTGGCTAGATGGATCTATCTAAGGAATGGTGCCATTTCATGGTGTATTTGATGATGACAACAAGCTTAAGCTATTGAGAACCACAAGCTGAAAGCTTACTGTCTAGAGATGGTCACCTGGGATCTATTGAATTCATGAGATCTCAAAAACATCCATCTGGTAGCTTTGGGAAGCAGAATAGCTGTGTCTGGTCCATCCAGATGATGATCTGTTCATATGAACAGTAGGGCACCATGGTTCAATACCAGCTTTACAGAAAGATGTGGAGAATTGAGGTTTTATGTATATCTGGAAAAATAGCGACCTCAAATCTTGGAGAACAAGCCAAATTTGGCTTGACTGAAAATCCAACAATACAAGATTGTTCCTTGTACAACTGCAGTCAAGCCACAAAGACAAGCAAAAAGGGATTCGTTGTTAGTTGAGTTAAGACTGCAAAATAATGAATGCCCCCAATTCCATTGAATTGGTGGGGGCACAAAGGAGCTTGCCTATACCACAGGAAAACAGATGACATGACATTCACTTGTGATCCATTTTTTTTCAGACTTTTCACCTGCAACCATGCATTGCGGATGTGGATGTGGCGGCGGCAGTAGCTCAGGTGGAACCACCATCATTTGCATTCCCTGTGGAGGTCACTGTGGCTGTTGCATGCCCTGTTGTGGCTGCATGCAGGGCTGTGGCTGTTGCATGCCCTGTGGTTATGGTGGCGGCTGCGGTGGGATAATGGCATACACCATCCCTTCCAGAAGAGGCAGAAGCAGTAGCTGCTGTGGTCACTAAAGCTGCTGAATTAGGGACCTGCCTGCTCCCTCAGCTCTTCCTCATTCTCACCAATGCTTTTGAAGATATAAATGTCCTTTTTTCTTCTTTAAAAAAATCTTTCAAAACCTTTTCTGCCATTGCTTTTGACTACGAGTGTATACTGATAGTCCTCCTGACCTGTCCAATTGTTTCCCCTGCTGCTGCTGCTGCTCATCCTCCTCATCTTACTAAATCCTCTTTAATCTACTATTCAAAATAAAATAATGTCATCATTGCATTTGCTCTGGTTTTAGTGTATTCATTTACTTACTTACTTACCCATTATATAATTTGGATCAGCCTGCCTTTATTATTTTATCCCACTGGCTTTCATGGCAAAGGTAAACTCATGGCAAACTCCCCATCTCCTCGTGATTGGCCCAAAGTCACCAAGCTAGCTTTGGTGCTCAAGGCAGGACAAGAACTCCCCATCTCCTAATGATTGGCCCAAACTCACCCAGCCAGCTTTGGTGCTCAATGCGGGACTAGAACTCCCCATCTCCTAGTGATTGGCCCAAAGTCACCCAACCAGCTTTGGTGCTCAAGGCAGGACTACAACTCCCCATCTCCTAGTGATTGGCCCAAACTCACCCAGCCAGCTTTGGTGCTCAAGGCAGGACTAGAACTCCCCATCTCCTAGTGATTGGCCCAAACTCACCCAGCCAGCTTTGGTGCTCAATGCGGGACTAGAACTCCCCATCTCCTAGTGATTGGCCCAAAGTCACCCAACCAGCTTTGGTGCTCAAGGCAGGACTAGAACTCCCCATCTCCTAGTGATTGGCCCAAACTCACCCAGCTACCTTTGGTGCTCAAGGCAGGACTAGAACTCCCCATCTCCTAGTGATTGGCCCAAAGTAACCCAGCTGGCTTTCATGCCTAAGGCAGGCTAGAACTCACAGTTTCCTAGTGATTGACCCAAAGTCAGCCTGCCAGCTCGGTCTCCTACTTCTAGCTTGATGCCTTAGCCCCAAGATTCCTCCACCTTCCTCCAGATCTAAAACATGTGTTGGTTCTAGTTTTGTAATGGAGAGAATGAGCAGAACACCTTTTTTATAAGAGCTTCAGAGACTGAAAGACCATGATTGTAACTCTGTTTAATCTCCTCTTCCCAGATTGTTTCCTACCATCACAAAGGATATAATTCCAACTTTTTCTCACAGGGCTTAAATTCTAAATAGATGTCAGTCCTCAAAAGTTAATCTATTCTTTTTTTAACAAAATAAGTTATTCCCCATAAAACATACAGTCCCACCAAGCCCATGAAAGATTTATTGGCCTGTGGATTTTGATGGAAGTCGCAGTACACAGGAAGGTGCTACACTTCCAAGATGAGATTGTTATAAGCATAATTTCTCAGAGATGGTCAACATTACAAATAAGAGCATATATATATTCAGACTGGCCTACCCAAATCTATGAACTCCCACCTTGACAATAAAACATCCACATTGTCTTGATTTTTCTCACTTAAGGCAAGTGTGGTTTCTA
This sequence comes from Emydocephalus ijimae, assembly GCA_004319985.1. NCBI lineage: Eukaryota > Metazoa > Chordata > Lepidosauria > Squamata > Elapidae > Emydocephalus > Emydocephalus ijimae. The sequence goes on along the minus strand of BHEV01002304.1, from coordinate 11,502 downwards.
TACAACTGCATCCATATTTATCTTGAAAAATTTTCATTTCTGAGATGTTTCTTATTGTCATCTGTGGAACTTTTGATTTTAAAAAAGCAAAATTTCCGTGTTGCTTGTAGTAGTTATAGTAGTTTTGGAAGAATTTGTCAACACATATCTGGTAGTTCTCTATCTGTGATCACAATCATGCGTGGAATGTCTGTTACAAAGCAATGCAGCTGTTAAATGTACAATCTTATATGCCACAGTTGTAAAAGAAATTTGCATTTCCTCAATTGAGTTTGTTTGTGGGAAGTCAGCTAGAAAGTCACAAATGGTAATTGTTAAGTCCTGAGCTTGGGCGCAAGGAACGGAGACGAGACATCGAACGGTGACTTCAACTCTTTATTGTGAAATAAGAACAGAGCAAATACTTGCAAATACTCGAACGGTGACTTCAACTCTTGATTGTGAAATAAGAACAGAGCAAATACTTGGGCAGCAGCAGCTCTTTTATAGAGCTGGCTGCTGTCAAAACAAACAACGATTTGAGTTTACCACTCTAACAAGCATCCAATCAGAGAGGCCCATTAACAGCCAATTGGACTGGCCAGAAACAACCAATCATGACTCGCTATTCGCGGGCCAATGAGAAGTGCAGGATTACGACCCTGCTGCAAAGTAAGCTATTTAGGGTTGTTACTGATGTGATGGGTTAGTTCATAACACCCCTCCCCCCTAGGTTCCGTCTGAGGGGTGGGGTGACGTATTCTCGTAAATAGGCAGGTCTCTTCACCTGTCTGCTTGATCTGCGCTGTTCCACCAGTTTCTGTCCTGGCTCTGGTTCCGGTGGGCTGCTTGCTGAGCTGGATGGCGAAAATGGTCCCGCTGTTCCGTCGAATGGCTCTGGGCTGTTCTCTCTGCTTTCACCAGTGCTGTCTTCCGGGTTCCCTGGATCTGTTTCCATCGCAGTGCTGTCACATGGCAAGGCCACTCCCCGGCTCGGTTCTCCTTCTGGTGGTGAGTATCCCCTGGTTGGTTGTGTAGACTGCTGGGTTTCGATTGTTAAGTCATCTGTTATTTCTTTTTCGGCCTCCTCAATGTTCCTTCCCCCCCCCCAGTTAGAGATTCAGGGGCTGAGATGGGAATAGGTGCTCGTATGGAGTGAAGTTGGTCTATGTGGCGCTTCCACATTTTACCATCTGCAGTTTGTAGACGATAGGATCGGGGACCCGTAAGTTGCGTCATGGTAGCGGGGACCCACAATGGGTCGCCCGAGAAGTATTTCGCAAACACGGGGTCACCTTCCTGGAATGATCGACACTTGCTGCTGGATCCTGAGGGTTGTTCAGACGTGTAATCAGGGTGGAGGTGATCGAGATGCGAGCAAAGTTTCTGGCCCATCAGGAGTTCAGCTGGGGTTCTGTTTGTGGTGCTGCTTGGGGTTATGTGTTGGAGGAGAAGCATCCGGGTTATTTTGTCGTCAATGTCGCCGTGGTCCATTTTGTGCAAAGTCTTTTTTACAAATTGAACCATTGGCCATAGGGTGAGCTGGCAATGTTAAGGCATGGCAGATGCCCTGGTCTGCTCGGTACTGTTCGAATGCCAGGGCAGTGAATTGGGGGCCATTATCGGAGACCAGGACATCCGGCAATCCGTGGGTAGTGAATAGCTTATTCACTTTTTTAATGACTGCCTCTGTGGTGGTGCTTTTCATGTTGTGGACCTCGAGCCAGTTTGAATAGGCATCCACTGTTAGGAGGAAAGTGTGTCCTCTTGTGGGTCCCACAAAATCAATGTGGATACGGGACCAAGGACCTCGAGGCGTTTCCCACTGAGTGGGGGGAGTTTTTTGAGGAGTACAGTGAGTCTCCTGGCATTTGCTGCACTTTGCTACCCAGGTCTCTATCTGTCTAACCCAGGCCACCATGCGTAACTCCTGGCCAATGCCTTCATCCGCACGATGCCTGGATGTTCATCGTGCAACATTTTTAAATCTTTATGTTGCAATTTCTCCGGGATTACAACTCTGTGTCCCCACAGAATGCAGCCCTTTTGGGAGAATAGTTCTGTCTGTCGATTCCTGAATGGCTTGAAAGTGTCGTTGGGTGTGCTGACTGGCCAACCCCGTTCCACTCAGCTGAGGACTCGTGCCAAAAGGGGGTCCTTTTTTGTTTCTGCGGCAATGTCTCGAGCGGTCAGCGGTGGCGATTTAAGGGTTTTGATTTGCAATATGGCAAAGGTTGGAGCTGGGTCCTCTATGATGTCTGGTAGTGGAGAGCGGCTCAAAGCGTCAGCGTGGGGAATGGCTTTCCCTGGGCGGTGTTGTAATCGGTAATTGTAGGCGGCTAAAAATTCCGACCAACGTGTCATTCTTGGTGATAAGATGTGGGGAGTTGGTTTGTTTCCCGCCAAAATACCAAGTAGCGGCTTGTGGTCTGTAATTATGGCAAAGGGTCTCCCAAACACATATTCATGGAAACGTTTAATTGCGGATACAAGAGCAAGAGCCTCTTTATCAAGTTGGCTATAGTTCCTTTCAGTTTTAGACAAAGTTCTCGAAAAGAACGCAATAGGTGCCTCATTCCCATTTGGCAGGACGTGGCTTAAAATGGCTCCCACTCCAAATGGTGAGGCATCACAGGTAACCGTTAAGGGTAGAATCTCGTTGTATTGTATCAATACAGCATCAGAAGTTAAGAGGTCTTTTACTTGTTGGAATGCCCTTTCTTCACGTCGTTCCCAGACCCAGGAAGCCTTTTTGTCGAGAAGTCTATGTAGGGGCTCGGCTACGGTCGCCTTCTGGGGCAAGAAGATGTTATAAAAGTTAATAAGTCCCAGGAAGGCTTTGAGGTCTGTCTTATTCCTAGGTCTCGGGGCGTTTTTGATTGCGGTTAGTTTTTTTCCGGTGGGGTGGATTCCCTGTCTGTCGAGAAGGTATCCCAGGAACTCCGCTCTCTCTGTACAAAGTTGACACTTGTCCCTTTTTACTTTCAGGCCAGCGTCTTTAAATTTCTGAAGAACTTTTCTGAGTCGTTGTACTAATAACTCTTTAGTAGGGGCAGCTATTAAGACATCATCAAAATAAGGCACAATGCCTTTTATGCCTTGTAATAGTCTCTCCATCAAATTTTGGAAAATGCCAGGCGCCACGCTTACTCCGAATTGGAGTCTATTGCACTTGAAGGCACCTCTATGTGTAACTATTGTCTGGGCTTCTGCAGTCGTCGCATCTACGGGTAGCTGTTGGTAAGCCTGAGCTAAGTCCAATTTGGCAAATATTTTTCCGCCGCCCAGGGTGTGAAGAAGGTGTTGGACCACCGGTACTGGGTAAGCTCTCTGTTGAAGAGCATGATTTAGGGTGGCCCGGTAATTCCCACAAATTCTTAACAAGCCATCTGGCTTCATGGGCGTTACTATTGGAGTTTCCCAATGGACATGGTCAATCGGTTCCAACACGCCCTGGGCTATTAGTTTATCTAGCTTCTCGTCAATCTTTGGCTTGAGGGCAAAAGGCACCCAACGAGGCTTAAGACGAATGGGAGCTACATCGGGGCTGAGATTAAATGATATAGGGGTCCCCTTGTACTTGCCTAATGTTCCTATGAACACGTCCTGGAATTCCTGGATGAGGGCCTCTTCCCAGTCATTGCTCCTGGTTTGGTGTATGCCGGCTAGTTCAATCCTGAGTGGAGCGAACCACTGTAACCTTAACAAACTGGGCCAGTCACGATCGACGACAGTCGGGGAAGCGTCGCGGTGCGGTCCTTAAAGGATACTTGGACGTGGCTGGAACTGACAACTGGAATTCTGTTTCCCTGGTAGTCTTTTAGGATGATTCTTTGAGTGCTCAGGTCCTGGCGGCAGATGGTAGGGATCAGCTGTTTGAGGGTTTTCAAGGATACCATCGATAGGGATGACCCCGAATCGACATCCATCACGCACGGTCGATTCTCAATAGTAACCTTTACACAGATCTTTCTTGCATCTAGCGATGAAGCGTGGCTNAAGCGTGGCCGATAATAATGGGTTGGTGGGCCTCTTCTTGTCTCGTTGAAGAGGCAGGTGCTCGATTTCTGTAGTAGTAGTGGTTGTTCCATTGGTGGTTCAGGCGGTCCCGATTCCCAGGTGGTTTGCCTGTCTCCCAATGGAGGTTGTTTTCCCTTCGGCTTGGACTGAACTCTCACTTGCTTCTGCAGACCTTTGCAATGTGGCCTCTTTTCCCACAGGAACGGCAGAGTGCATCAAGGAATTTGCAGTCCGATCGCGGGTGGTTTGCTCCACAACCAGCACATTGGCGCAGAAGTCTCTGGTTCCTTTGCTCTCGTTCCGAGCGGAGCCGGTTGACCTCCTCTTCCTCACTGTCTGAGGATGACTCAAGGTCTTCATGGTGGGCAGTAATAGTGTGCTTCTCAGCGGAGAGCAGGCTATCGTTAGTGAGTTGGCGATGCGGTGCGTTCGCTCGGCGCATTCGAGTGGCTGACTTCCTAGTTGTTTCTGCGGCAGTAGCGTCGGCGATGACATCTGCAAGGCTGATGTCTCCTTTCGCCATGAGTTTACTCTGCACAGTGTGGTCAACTAAACCCAGAACTATGCGGTCTCTCAGGGCTTCCTCGAGGTTTGCAAAACCGCAGAGGCCTCCTAGGTTCCGGAGGTCGGCTACAAAGTCCCCAACGCTCTCGTTCTTTCATTGGTCCCTCTGGTAAAACTCGTGTTTTCATTATCAGTGTAGGTACTGCAGGTGCGTAATGGGCCCGGAGAATTGGCGCGAGGTTATCCCAATCCATGGTCTTCACTTCCACCAGTTTGGCAAGTGCTTTAGTCATTTTGAAAACAGCGGGGCCGCAGTGAGTCAGGAACACCACTCGTTTCTTGCCAGGCGTAGCATCTTTTAAATTGTTGGTCTCTAGGAACATCTGGAAATGATCTATATATGAGTCCCAGTCTTCGTTTGCTGGGTCAAATGGAGTGGGTGGTATGGCGCCACTGGTCATTCTGCCGTTCGTTGCGTGCGCTCTTCAGCTACGTACTCTGTCTTGTTCGATGAGTTCTTAGTCAGGTATATCGTCTCCATATCCCATCCTCTTCACCAGTGTTAAGTCCTGAGCATGGGCGCAAGGAACGGAGACGAGACATCGAACGGTGACTTCAACTCTTTATTGTGAAATAAGAACAGAGCAAATACTTGGGCAGCAGCAGCTCTTTTATAGAGCTGGCTGCTGTCAAAACAACCAATGATTTGAGTTTACTGCTCTAACAAGCGTCCAATCAGAGAGGCCCGTTAACAGCCAATCGGACTGGCCAGAAATGACCAATCATGACTCACTATTTGCAGGCCAATGAGAAATGCAGGATTACGAGCCTGCTGAAAAGTAAAGCTATTTAGGGTTGTTACTGATGTGATGGCTTAGTTCATAACAGTAATCAGGTGACCTCAGGATTCTGCAACCAGTTAAACACATGCCAGTTGCCAAACACTCAAGTTTTGATCATGTGACCATGGGAACACTATGACAATCATAAGTGAAAGAAACAGGCTGTAACTCACTTAGTTCATCACTGTTCAAACAGTTGTTAAACAAATGATTGTAAGTCAAGGACCACCTGTAACAACATAAACACAGATGGATTCAACACCTGTGTTTGATTTGTACTTCAAATCAAGACCAGTCGTGGATGGCCAATGATGCTTCTCTGTGCATTTACACAATTATGCTCAAGTCAGTTTTGATTCTTAAGAAGTTCATGAAGTTTTCTTAGGAACATCTGCTGTTTGCCATTCTTCCTAAGAACTGAGCCAATGACTTCTCAAAAATCAACCACTTCATTTTTGTGCTTAAGACTGGACTAGAAATGTAGGATTCTGCCCTTAGCAAAAAGCTAGTACACATGTACAAAACTCCAGCTGTCCTGATGGAATACATCTAAAGTAAAGTTGCTGCAGTCTTGGCAGAGATGATATTCAGCAGGTTCTGACCAGTTCTGGAGAACCGGTAGCAGAAATTTTGAGTAGTTTGGAGAACTGGCAAATACAGAGATTTTACAGTATCCTTCCCCTGCCATGCCCACCAAGCCACGCCCACAGAACCGGTAGTAAAAAAAAATGAATACCACAGTGTATATCACTCATATGATCATATATCATATATTCACATATGATTTAAGAAATCCAAGACCATAACCTGTTTGTCTGACATATAGCTCATATATATCACACACATATATTAAAATGCCTAACTGAATCAAGTAGACTTTTTTCCACTATTTATCTTACTGACGAGCAAAAATCAAGTGTCAGTTAATACTTCTTTTTTAAACTACAATGTATCCAAAGAACTCAAACTGAGCTGCAGAGCACTGCAGCCTCCTTTGTAAAACACAGTAGCTGTTACTATTGGACTTTTTATTGATTGATTTATTATTTAGCTGTTCTGGTGGGCAGAGCTCTATAGCTAGAGAGCAGAGACTAATCCAGCAGCCACCTCCAGGGAAGTACTTACCCACAGGTTACCCAAGCCAACTGGCAGAACCAAGTCTTCAGGATCCTGCAGAAGGATAGGAGGGTGGGACAGATCTTATCTAGAGGGTATGATGTTTCAAAAAGTGGGCACTACCCTTTGAAAGATCTTCTGGAGCCTGACAATCAGAGTTCTTTCACCGATGGGATTTGTAGTAGTCCCTCTCTGCTGGCAAGAGTAGGATGAGCCTATCTAGAATGACAAGATGGGTTATCAACTGTCTCTGTTCTTCTGAATTGCCTGATCGTTTCCCAAGTTGAGAAACAGAAAGAACATTGTTTTAATTTCATGCAATAGCCATCTGTTTAACTGAGCAATCTAAGGTCTCAGATGACAGCAAAAATCTGTGTTCATATCAGTTTGCTCTAATGTTTTCCAAATTCCACTCTGATGTGATTTTTCTTCCCTGTGAGTTTGATAGCATGTCTCATGCATTATTTAGGAAGAAAGAAAGAAAGAAAGAAAGAAAGAAAGAAAGAAAGAAAGAAAGAAAGAAAGAAAGAAAGAAAGAAAGAGAGAGAGAGAGAGAGAATGATGAATTAAAGTGGTTTTCACTTAAAACTTTGTTATTGTTTTTTCTTGAAGCAGAAGGAAAGGAAACAAGAAGTGTAATTATTATTCCATAACTAAAATTAAGAAAGGTTTGCAAGAAAAAATTACTTTGGTGTGGAATATATTTAAGAAATTATTTATGTATGTGAATGTGCTTGTGTGCTTCTATTTCACATGGATACATACATTCCCATGCTAGACTAGCTTCCTGCCAAGTTAATCTAATGGCATATAGTTTTCCATGAATGTTATACAGAGATTCAGTCATTTAATAATGTGTTTACTGCAGCTTATTGATCTGTGACAGAATAATTTTTGCACTGCTTGTCTAGAGCATATTCGAAATCTTCCCCTGCATCTGTAGAGCATCCACTTAAACTGGGATTGTCAGCCTAAATATTTTATTTCTCATATACAAAGTCTGCCTTAATTTTTCCCCAGAGCTAAAATAAGACTTCTGGGAGGAAAAAAAAAAACACACAGAATGACAAGGAATTGAGCTTTTATTGTCTAAATACATGATCTATTGGTATGCAAGGTAAAAAAGAAATCCTATTCAGTACTCATTTTGCTTCTTATAACATGTGGTCTGTGCAATGAGAAATAATTCCTCCCACATATTCACAAATATATTTGCAATTTCTATTTTAATACTTTACAGAGGAAAAGGGAACTATATTAATGCAACTCATGTATACCTAATGGCTGAAAAATGTTCTCTCAAAGCAAGTTTTCTTAAACTCATCAGAATTCATTTTTGGGGTAAGCAGCTAGCTTTTTTTATTTATTTTGGAGAAAGCATTTTGTATAGTGTGCTGTATAGTAATAGGAAACATCACAGTGTATAATATCTAGAATATAGCGTATGCACAAATAAAATAAGAGGAACAGCAAGATAACTACATTGTTACAAATATATCTAAAATATAGATTGTCTTCCCTAAATATTAAAATTATCCTCCCAATTTGGAAAAATTACAAAATTAGGAGGGACTATTTTGATTATCTGAAGAATAATATCTAAATAAGAATGATTGTTCAGACTAGGGGAGCGGAAGAGANAGGAAGGAAGGAAGGAAGGAAGGAAGGAAGGAAGGAAGGAAGGAAGGAAGGAAGGAAGGAAGGAAGGAAGGAAGGAAAGAACTAATTCCCATGTATACTTCCTGGTTGATGGCATCTTCAACATGCACCCCCAATCTATGCTGCCATCTATGTGTATTTCCTCTGCATGCCTTCCCTGACCCATGCAGCACTCACATACATTTCTGGGCATTGTCCCTGACCAATGGACCAACCCATACTCACTACCTGACCCTCATGATGTGTGGCATTTGTAGCCTACACCCACAGCCTACACCCACAAACCTATCCTGACTTTTCAACATGTTTTGTGCACCCCAATATACCATTCCTGAACACCTCCTATGCCCTTGCTCTTTCTGCCACCCAACAGCAGCCACTTACATGTATGCTGGACTTGGACTTATAATTTCTTGCTGGCTTCCCCACTGACTTTCTACCTGAAAGCTTTCGACATGTAAAAGAAATGAGGAAGACTTCTGATGAAATTTACTTGGCATGCTTTTATTCACTTCGTCTTCAAAATATCACTGAACAAAAGGATTAGAAGAACAGTTTGTTTTATTGCTACTTCTTTGGATTTTAATGAGAAGGTGGTATCTTTATCTAGCTTTTTCAGGATAAATTTATTACAAGAGCAAGAAAAAAAAAAAAAAGAATAAACCTAAAGTTGGAATGACTGTGAATTGAAATGTGACCGGAAATTCATCCTGTCAACTTGACATTGAAATCAACCATTTTAGCCAGGTATATAAACCAGCACATTTTTTTTTATTTAAATAGAAAAAAAATATTAATGCACATAGAAATTACTGAATTTGCTGTTATAATGAAGTCAATTTGTTTGAGCAATTCTAATGGAATTTACTGTATTTCATGACAAGAACAAGTTAGGCTGAAATTGTCTGACTGTAGAGAAAGGATTTCAGTACTTTAATGTTCTTGGGTTTCTTTCTCCATAGCCAGATATAGAATGCTAATTCTAGATCTTTAAATCTTAATATTTATACAATATTAACTTCAAGATCCATGAATTTTGGAAACCTTCCAATCTCTTCCTTTTAACCTGTTCCTGGCACTAATGTTGCAGCATTGCTTTTTTGTTGTTGTTCAAATCTGTGAAGCAATTAGATCAGTCCTTTAGTTTTTAGTTACCATAAAGAGTTTAAATAAATGGACTTGCAGATTTGCAGAAGCATAGAAATGGATGCTAAGGGGCTTATTACCGAAAATAATATTTTCATGTCTTCTCACTTTCTTTGATTATTACCTTCCCATCTAAATTTGATCTGCTAAATCTTTACAGCAGCAATGAATACAGAACTTTAGATTTGCATGACATTCCTCTGACTGATGTCAACAATATATATGTTGGCATTTATCCTTCTGAGCACTTTAATCCTGTTAAAAATTAATTAGACCGCTTGTAAATACCCCATGATTGATTCTATCCTAATCATTTATTTAAAGACCGGTGTTAAAATAATCTCATCTTATCTTTAAGTTGCTTCAGATGGTTTGTGCACAATTTTAGCCAATTTTATTCAGATAAAATCCAGAAGTAAACAACTCTGTTTGTTTACAATTCATTTTCTTTTTACTGTTTTCTCTTTCATGAAAAACTAGGAGAAATAGCTTTATTCAGTGCACACTTATAACTCAGTACAATACAGGTTTATCAAAATTATATAGTAGCCAAAATATTTATATGATCTGAAGAGAAACCAAACTATATATGCAAAATATATCAACATTATATACAATATATATCCATCTCATAATTGAATAATACCGTAATGTATGTAAAGCTTTTATTACATAGTATAATAGATATATAATATAATTACAACATAACTGTTTCGTAAAACTAGCACAATCTAGTTATATTGCCACTCAGAGTCACTCAACAGTGAGATAAGAGGCATATAAATTTAATAATAAATAAAAAATTATGAATTTATAATAAATAATGAAATACATTTTTCCAGCTTCCTAAAGATTATGTGAAATTTAGTGTTTTAAAAGTCCTTGTAAAGATCATGAACTCAGACTCTAGATATAATTTAAGAGAAAGTCAACCTCAGAAAATACAGGGGAAAAATACAACTTGACATTTTAACATAAGGACACACTAGCTGTCTCTGATTTCATGACTTAGCCAACCCCACAGAACTTGAACAGTATAAAGTTATGGAAGTGACTGGCTATTCCTTTAGGCAAATTCTGGAAAGTTTACAATAACATATAACTGGATGGTGCTCTTGAAAAACCAGGGAAAGATGGAAAGGTGAGATGTGAGTACATTGAGAGAGATCTTCTTCTTTTAATGGCCCATAATCACTTGTGGTGTGGAGTCTGGGCAATTGAATGGAGCTGAGTGTTTACTGGCCTGATGCTCTTCCTGTCACCAATGTGGAGTTTTGTTCAGCAGGTACATTTTCATTGTTCCAAGAGAGAAAAATATATGCCTCGACTTAGGATTGAACTCACAGCCTCCTGATTGTGAGGTGAGAGGTCCACCTTTAGGCCACTGCAACACTCTAGTACACTGGAAGCAATCTATTTCAAAATATTCCCAGTCAAAAGTGGGGACAGTCAAAAGTGGGACCAACCTACTACTACAATAATCCAGCAAGCCCACACCCAAGTAATTGCCTAGATCAGACCTATGCAACCCATGGAATCCTGGACAGCTAATAATTTGACCCCCCAAATAAACTTTTAATATTATTATGTAATTTTTAAACTATTTTTATATACATTAATATTACATATTTTATGTCTTCCAAGACAATTTGTCTTCATTGAATGTGGCCTAGGCAAACCAAAAGTTTGGACAACCATTGCCATGATGCTTCTGAAATAGGATATTCATCGACAAATTAATTTTAAAATGGACAAATACAAGTTCTTTATATGAAAGACTATAACATACTGATAATTTTTAAAAATAGAATAAGCTCCCCAATGTATGTACCACAGAAGACAATGACTGGAGGCCCTGAAGAAACAAGGAGAGATTAGAGAGAATAATTATCAAAATGAAAAACAATAGCTTCAGTCTTTTTAAAATTTAATTTAGATGATGAGAATTCATCCATCTGGAAATTTAAGTTAGGCAATTTGACAAGGACAATCATGCTATTTCATCCAAGACCAAAGCAGAGGACTAATTCATTATTATAATTCCATGATTCTGGGTATTTTGAGTGTATTTGGCTGGATCAGGTGTGTTGTGTAGTACTGCTATCGTGGATTCTGTCAGCTGGTGCTCCGTTCAAAATCCAAGAAAGAAATACTTAGTATTAAGTATTGAGCATGGGTTGGAATAAATGGAGACAGCCTCTGAACGGTGAACTTCAGCTCTTTATTGCATAGTGAC
>BHEV01002303.1:0-37443 GCA_004319985.1 Emydocephalus ijimae | reverse complement strand
CGCCGCTTTCGATCTTCTTAGGGATACAATGTATCCTCCAGCAATTCAGACAGCTCAGTTCCAGCGAATTTCAAGGATGTTAATTCACCCAGCTCAGGCAGCACCATCACTTTTCTTGCTTCCTCCAGCACAATATTACCCGGTTGCAGACTTCTTCGTGGCGGCCATTGCTGACCGCCGCTCCACCGCCTTGGGAAAAAGGGGTTTTCCAGGACGAGGAGGGGTTCTGCGACACCCCCAACCCCCTGTCCAGCTCCCCTCTCTCTTCGGCTGTCCCTACAGGGCAGCCATATCCCCCTGACCCATTTGGATCGGGGGTACCTCGGCGGATAGCACAGCAGGAATCGCGAGCAGTCGCGAATTCCTGCTGCCCCGAAGCCACGCAGAAACCGGAAACCAATTTCTCTGCCATTATTGATGCAAACATTTTATAATCAGCATTTAATAATGATATAAGCCCATAGTTCTTTATCTGCGTGGAGTCTGAGTCTTCTTTTGGAATTAAAGTAATATTAGTGTCTATCCAGGTGTTGGGTGAAGTCAGTTTTATATTCTGAGGTTACAGTTAAGTTGTTTGCATTATCCGGTATTTGTAAAGTTGACACAGTAAGTTGATAACTTTCTACATTTTCTACACCTCGTTATGTTTCTTGTTTTATTTTAATGTCACCTATAGGATTAATATATTTTGGTTGATTCACAAAATGATGAATCTTCTCCAAGGACTGATCAAGAATCTATTTTATAACTGACACCAGTCTAGTGTTCAGAGACTATTTATTTATTCATTTAATTATTTCTTCGTTTCTCATCCAATCTGAACCCTTAAATATCAGCAGATTTCAACCACCCACAATAAAACAGTACAGAGCAACTAATCATTTTAAAAGTAAAATAAAAGTAAAAAAAAGTAAAAAAATATGATTGCTCTGGGATGGGGTGGAGGGTCAGGATTTTGCATTATGATTGCTCTGGGGTGGGGTAGTGGCAGGTGAGTAGTGGCAGGTGGCGCACTGCTGGCCAGTGCCACTGGGTTACATGAGGAAGGGGCTGCTCTGACTTCCGTTGCCTCACTCTGCCAGCATCATGGCTCTGCAGGCCAGGCTGCCAAGGATACTGTTGGGACTTCCATCCTCCCATCACCTCAGTTAGTGGCCACAGCATCGGTGCATCACTCAGCCTCCTGCTTCGTTGTGGCGGCGAGAAGGGAGAAGAAGCTTTGTACTCCCCTCCCCCCCCCATCTCATTTTGTCTTTTGCGACTGTGGGAAAAAAATGAGATCTCTCCGAAAATAAGCCCTTGTGCTTATTTTGGTGACCTAAAAAATTATAAGACTGGGTCTTATTTTCAGGGAAACATGGTAGTGGTTTAAAATGACAGCTTTTATCCTTACATTTCATAATAAGAATATTCCATACTTCCTTATTTTGGTTGCCTCTAGCCATCGTCTCCCTGTTTTATAATAAATAAATGTCAAAAATAGCGTTCAAAATTTCAAAAATGGGTGGTAAGCTGTAACTAAAGAGAGCATCTATAGCCTGTAAACATAATAATCTTATAAATTGTTTAAGAAATGAAGGACACAGCTTATTGTCCGTTTGAGGAATAAATGCCAAAATGGCTCTTTTGTCCAATAACGATGTGGTTTCGACCCTTCCTCTCAGCTTCAGCTCACCAGTTATCTTGGAAGCTCGGCTTCTAAAACTACTTGCAGGTTGTTTCCGTTATTGGGGTATCTTGAAGGATGATTCCGGCACTTTCCTTAACCTCGGAAAGTCAAGCAGACAGAAGGAAGCCTGCTTCTCCGGTTGTTAAGTTGGAAAAATGACAGTCCAGGGAGAGGGGATTCTCTGGGGATACCAGCTGCTGACCATGTCCTTCCCTCTTTTTCCCTTTTTCCCTCCTTGCTTTTCCATGGTTTTGTTTTCTTTGTATACTTCGATAAGCTAACAAAAAAGTTAAATTGAAATGGTTATGAGTGTGAGCAAGGCTGGCCCTTTAAAGAATTGCAAGGACTATTTGATTAGTACTGTGTTCTCAGGCAGATTTAAAACTTCCCCAGAGGACTCTTCAATCATCACTCTGCTTGCTTGAGGAGGGTATCCTGGCTCGTGTGCACCATCCTGGCGATGAAAAACCAGCCAGGGGGCTGTGTGAGGTCATCTTTGGGGAAGCCACAGCACATGCTCCTCCAGCCCCAGCTAGCTGAGTGGGGGGGGGGAACAACTCTAATGCCTCAACTCCACCCAACATACTGACCCAGCACTGCCAAGCTTCCTCAAAGTCTCAGCAGCTTTCAAAGGCGTTTTCGGGGAGAAAGGAAGAAAGAAAAGAAAGAGAGGGAGAGGAAAAAGAAAAACAGAAATGGGAGGGAAGGAGAGAAATGAGAGAGAAAAAAGGAGGGAGGGAAAGAGACCCATTTCCCACAAAAAACACTGGGAGCAAGAAAACCTGGCTAGGTGTGGCTGGGAGCATCATGTGAAAGATAAGAAAGAGAAATGAGGAATGATGGAGGGAGATGATGACAGAAGAAAAAGAGAAATAAATGAGAGAATGGGAGAGAAAGAAAAGAGGGAGGCGAAAAAGAAAAACAAATGGGAGGGAGGTAAATGAGAGAGAAGTGGAGGAAGGGAAATAAGAAAATGATGGAGGGAAAGGATGAGAGAAGAAAAAGAGAGAAACAAGAGAATGGGGAGAGAGAAAAGAAAAGAGGAAAGAGAAAAACAGAAATGGGAAGGAGGAAGAGAGAAATGAGATAGAGAAAAAGGGAGGGACAATTGCAAACATGATGAAATGTTGGGGCAACTGGTAGATGATGTGTCTAAGGCACGCTATGCTACTTGATCAAACCGGGTTGATGATAATGTCAGCAGAGTCTGTCAAGGTGATAAAATATGCCCTAATTGGCTGTCAGCCGTAAACTATGAATTATGTCTTTTTTATATAATGCTTTGTTTCCACCTAGGGAAATGCCAATCAAGGGAAATGCTCTCCTTCAATCTGCAAATCCTAAAAGCACCAATGTCTATGGAGATCCTCAATCATCCATGGTCACGTTTGTCCCAAAGGTGCTTTTTCAAGAGGCAACTGAACTTTCTGGTTGTTGAAGAAACCTCTTGGATAAGAAGCGAAACGTCTTCAAAGAAAAAGCAGAAAGTCCAGTTAATACTTGAAAAAAGCACCTTTGGGACAAACGTGACCATGGATGATTGAGAATCTCCATAGACATTTGTGCTTTTAGGATTTGCAGATTGAAGGAGAGCTTGCAAATTCTATCGAGTCTATTCACAGGGATTCTTCCTTCTGCATTACTATTACTATTAATCCTCTCACCAGTCCTTATTACCCATCCCCTCCCACTTGCGACTGTATGACTGTAACTTTGTCGCTTGTATCCTTACGACTGACTGTTTCCTAGTATGATTTGATTGCTTATTATTGTACCCTATGATTATTATGTGTTGTACCTTACGATTCTTGATGAATGTCTCTTTTCTTTTATGTACACTGAGAGCATTTGCACCAAGACAAATTCCTTGTGTGTCCAATCACACTTGGCCAATAAAGAATTCTATTCTATTCTTTAGGGACCCGTGTCCTTTGAGGAGGTGGCCATCCATTTCAACAGTGAAGAGTGGTTGCTGCTTGATCCCAGCCGGAATGCCCTGTATGAAGAAGTCCTGTTGGAAACATCTAGGATCGTGGCCTCTTTAGGTAAGGGTTCCTCTATATGTAATTCGTTAAAAATGATTTCATCTCTTCTTTTTTCCTCTTACATTAATTCCACTCCCCCTTTGTGGTCTTCTAAGCAGCACAGTTTCATTTCTAAGAAAGAGATCAATGTGGTGACTAAGAAGGGTTGACATTCTGTCTTGTGGTCATCCTGGGGCCCTGGGTCATTACCACAGAGTATTGGAAAGATGTTCAGGGAGAGGATGTTTTTGCCTGTTGGAGTTTTCCTACTTGGCAACAAATTTTGTCTTGCTTTGGGTTGCAATGACATATATTGTCTTATTGAGTGCAAGTAGGGTGGAACATAGTTGAGACAACTTGTATGCCTCGTCCTGATGTCAAGACTTGTTTTTGCTTTAAATTTCTAACTGCCAAGAATAAAGGTTAGATCAGCAGCTATGCTAGTTTTTAAGTGAATAACTAATATTCATGCTGTCATTTCCCTCGTTTCTTTCTCCACATATGTCCAGTAGTACATAAATCTATGCATAGGGACACCAAAGTGGACGTTTATTCTAATATTTAAAATTATTCTAATTTATTTTTCTTCTCCCCACAAGCATTTGATGTGCAGAAGAAGGAAAATGCCCAAGAGCCAGATTTATTGCCATTGCAAATAATCAAAGCTGAAATTCCTGGGGAGACATCTACAAATAAGTGGAGAAGAAGAAAATCAAAAAAGAAGCACAATTGGAAAGAAAAATCTATTCTTGAATATGTGGAAATGGGTCGTTTCCTTACCCAATGCGATTCCAAAGCAAATACGGGGAAATGTCAAAGTAGAAAAAGATTAAAAGCAAACCCCAAAGTTAGTAACCACTGCAAAACTGGAAAAAGCTCCAGCAGTAATAATCTTACGTCACATAAAATGAAACAGGCAAGGAAGAAGCCCTACAACAGTGTGGAGTGTGGAAAAAGCGTTGGGAGAAGAGGTAATTTAACTTCTCATAAAAAGATCCATAAATGTGTGGATTGTGGACAAAGGTTCAGCAGGAAGAATTCCCTTACTTCCCATAAAAGGATACATACTGGAGAAAAACCCTACAAATGCATAAAATGTGGGACGAGCTTCAGAATTAGTAGTGACCTAATGTGCCATAAAAGGATCCATTCAGGGGAAAAACCTTATAAATGTGGGGATTGTGGGAAAAGGTTCAGCAGGAAGTATTCCCTTACTTCCCATAAAAGGATACATACTGATGAAAAACCCTTTAAATGCATAGAATGTGGGAAGAGCTTCAAAAGTAGTAATTATCTGGTGTGCCACAGAAGGATCCATTCAAGGGAAAAACCTTATAAATGTGTGGATTGTGGGAAAAGGTTCAGTATGAAGTGTACCCTTACATCCCATCAAAGGATACATACTGGAGAAAAACCCTATAAATGCATGGAGTGTGGAAGGAGCTTCAGGGGAAGCAGTGCGCTTAATTGTCATAAACGGATCCACACAGGAGAAAAACCTTATAAATGCCTAGACTGTGGGAAGGGCTTCGGCCAAAGCAGTAGCCTGGCTTCCCATAAACGGATCCACACAGGAGAGAAACCCTTTAAATGCATGGAGTGTGGAAAAAGCTTCAGTGTAAAGAGTTCTCTCACTTCTCATAAACGGGTCCACACAGGAGAAAAACCCTATAAATGCATACAGTGTTGGAAGAGTTTCAGCAGCAGTAGTTATCTGATATTGCACAAAAGGATCCATACAGGGAGAAAACCTTATAAATGTGTGGATTGTGGACAAAGGTTCAGTGTGAAGTATTCTCTTACTTCCCATAAACGGACCCACACAGGAGAAAAACCCCATAAATGCCTAGAATGTGGGAAGGGCTTCTCAACTAGTAATTATCTGATGTGCCATAGAAGGATCCATTCGGGAGAAAAACCTTATAAATGTGTGGATTGTGGGGAAAGGTTCAGAACGACGTGTTCCCTTACATCCCATCAAAGGATACATACAGGAGAAAAACCCTTTAAATGCATGGAGTGTGGAAAGAGCTTCAGGGGAAGCGGTGCTCTTAATTGTCATACACGGATCCACACTGGAGAAAAACCCTATAAGTGCCTAGACTGTGGGAGGGGCTTTACGCAAAGCGGTGAGCTTGTTTCCCATAAACGGATCCACACAGGAGAAAAACCCTATGAATGCATGGAGTGTGGAAAGAGCTTCAGTGTAAAGAGTTCTCTCACTTCTCATAAACGGATCCACACAGGGGAAAAACCCTATAAATGCCTAGAGTGTGGGAAGGGCTTCAGACAAAGCTGTGACCTTGGTTCCCATAAACGGGTCCACACAGGCGAAAAACCCTTTAAATGTATGGAGTGTGGAAACAGCTATAAAAGCAGCAGTTACCTGATCCTCCATAAACGGGTCCACACGGGAGAGAAACCCTATACATGCCTAGAGTGCGGAAAGCGCTTCACTATCAAGGGTTCTCTTACTTCTCATGAAAGGATCCATACAGGAGAGAAACCCTATAAATGTCTACAGTGTGGGAAAAGCTTCAGCCGAAGCAGTCAACTTAGTTTCCATAACAGGATCCATACAGGGGAAAAACCTTATAAGTGCACAGAGTGTGGAAAGACCTTCGCTGCCAGTAGGTCTTTAACTTCCCATAAAAGGACCCACACAGGAGAGAAGCCTTATAAATGCCTGCAGTGTGGGGACAGCTTCAGATTTAAAAGTAACCTTGCTTCCCATAAGAGGATCCACATCGGTGGGAAATAGAAATGTACGGAATGCGGAAGTTTTTGTGGTTTGGTGTTTTCTTTCTGCAGAATCAACATCTGAAGTGAATCTGGGATCAGCCTCCAGGCTTTGTGAAGAGCTGGTGTATGCAAGCAAAGCAAGAGAAAATGTATGTATATTCGTTTTGTGAATAAAATGTATATATTCATTTTAGCCCTAATTGTGTTGAGAATACTGGCCTTTAAACATATAGCACAGTTTAAGCTTTTTTTCCCTCTCATATACTGTATGTGCACAAGTTTGGTTGCAAGTGAAAATCTCTCCCAAATATTTTTATCTACAGGCAAAGGCATAGAATCAAAATCTCATGAAGTATTAGTACCACTTTATAAAGCTTTAGTAAGTCCACACCTGGAATACTGCAACTAATTTTGGTCACCACACTACAGAAAAGGTGTTGAAACTTTGGAAAAAAATATAAGAACAACTAACGTGATCAAAGGCCTGGGGACTAAAACATGAAGAACAGTTGCAGTATTTGGGTATGACTAGTCAACCTAGATTTCAACCTAGAAATGAGAAATTTTCTGAGAACAATTAACCAATGGAACAGCTTGCCTTTAGAAGTTGTGGGAGCTTCATCACTGGCAGCTTTCAAGAAGAGACTTGACTGCCACCTCTCAGAAATGGTGTAGGATCTGCTGCTTGTGTAGTGGGTTGGATTAGATGACATACATGGTCCCTTCCAATTTTGTTTATCTAGTCTAGTGAAATGAAAGACTGGGGTGACATGACATGGCAGTATTCCAATATTTGGGGAGCAAAGGGGAAGGGGTTACTATCCAAAGCAAGACAAGAAAAAAATGGATGGAAACTGATCAAGGAATTACAGAGAAACTTCCTAACAGTGAGGACAATTAACCAGTTTAACAACTCGTCTTCAAAAATTGTGCTTCATTAGTGGAGGTTTTTAAGAAGAGACTGAAGAATTACTTGTCTGAAATGGTATAGTGTTGGTGAACCTTTTCGGCACCAAGTACTGAAACCAGAATGCATGTGCATCTGTCAGAAACCAGAAGAGCAGATCTTCTGGGTTCCAGTGCGTGCAAGCACATGAAGACCAGCTGGCCAGCATGCATGCACGCGCCAGAAACCGGAATAGCAGCTGGCGACGGCATGCATGCCCAGAGAGGGCTCTGCGTGCCACCTCTGACACATGTGCCATATTTTGCCATCACTGGAAAAGAATGTCCTGCTTGAGCAGGGGCCTACTCTAGTCCAGAAGACCTCAAAGGTCCCTTCCAGCTCCATTCCATTCAGTTCTATTCTCCCAACTGAAAGGAACTTTAAAAATTGTTTTATTGATCCAAGAGTGTATCATATGAGAATTTTTTTTTAAAAAAAAGCATTTAAATTTCTTGATTCATTCATTATTCAGTTCCTCAGATTAAAGTATTTTCTATTTCTCAAGTTTTTCATAATGTCACTAGTGCCTCTATTTCATTTTGTGATCTCAAGTTGATTAGAAAGTTCAATCAGACTCCACATATGTTAGAGTCTGTAGAGTTGGTTTGATTTTGGAGAAAACTTAGTAACATGATTGTGACTTTGTGCTTTTTATCTTAATACTAGTTTTTTTTTTTAAGTTATTTCCTGATTATTAGCCACTTTTCTCAATTTGAATGGTTAATAAATTATTGGAAACAGTTCCTGCGAAATGTAAATGATGCCTTTCATTATATCCTTTGAACCAAAAAGCTAAATGAAGAAATGAATACGTTGGAGATCCAGTGTGGGGATCTTCCAAGTCATTTGACTCAGTGACGGGATGACTTGAAAGNGGGGGGGGGGGGGGGGGGGGGGGGGGGGGGGGGGGGGGGGGGCTGAGGGAGAAGAGGGGACCAGATGGAGGCCCAATTCAGTGACTGACCCAGAGAAAGGAGGAGTCCTGTCCTTGATGACCCCTAAGACCCCCACTCCTTCCTATGGTGGCGCTTCCCTCAGAGCGTCCTCTGTCTCTGCTCTTCCCGCCAGAATAGGCTCCTCCCACTTCTCTCGGAACCGCTTTTCCTGCTTCTCCGTCTGAGGGAATCGAACTGGGAGGGGCGCGGCCAAGAGGAAAGGGGAGGATTCTCGCAAGCTCCCGCCTCGCTCACGTCTCACCTCTAGGGGTCCCGGTCACCTCCCCACCCCCAGCAACATCAATGGTCCCTCCCACACACCCCATCCTTACCCTGGGCCTGCCTTCCTCCCTTCGTTTCCACGGCTCCCGGCCATCGTCTCCACCAGCAACGGCAACAGGCGGAGACCATGGAGGCGGGGCTTGACAGGGACACTTCACAGTTGGCTCCCAAGGAATAGGTGGCCCCAATGGGAAGCCTCCATTCCTATGAGTCATCTGTCTCCGGGCAGAATCTCTCGTGAGTTCTCCCTCCGGAGAAAGCGATTGCGTACAGCGCAACTGGGGGGGGGGATCTTTCCGTGTTCAACCTGAGGACACAGATGAGCCCTCACTGAAGCAATGTCTGGAGGAAGGCAACGATTACTGACATGTGGAAAGCCCAGGCTACTAGCCGATGAGGCCCCAAATCGAGAGGTCTCCTCCAGCCCTTGGTTTTCCCACGACCCCCGTGACACGTGTCTCTTGCCTTCCAGCGCAACATCCATTCTTGCTTTCCAGGGGATTATCTGTATGACCTTGCGCTTCACGGGGAGCCCGTTTCCCTGACCTCCTGGGAGGTTGGACGTCAGGTGATGAGGATGTTTTAAAGGTTTGTCTCTGTCTTCCAGGGGAGTGGCTGTCCTTTTCCCCTCCCCACTTTGCTCACGATCCTTAATTGCCCAATTGTTAGGAATTCCATGCCTAGTTTGCTTCTTTCCTGTGAAAATCGACCCAAAGCCACGTAGGACTCTGTCGAGGGGGGGGAGGCTCCTTTGGCTTTGTTCCCTTTGCTGGGGGGCAGCCAGAAAGGAGATTCGCTCCGTTTCTTGGGTAGAGAAGGGACCCCTGTGGCTTCAGCTCTCAGAAGGGAAAGTCACTCTTCTTTCCTGGGAACGCTTTCACTTTTCCCCGGGTCTGTTTTTAAGCTTTGATGGTGTGAGTCTTTCTCTCCCCTCCCTCATTCTCCCGCTCTGAATGTGTAAGAGAGAGAGAGAGATACACAGAGAGAGAGAAACAGAGACAGACAGACAACAAATAATCAGAGTCGGAAGGGACCTTATAGGTCATCTAGTCCAACCCCCTCCCCTCACCTAGGCTGGAGATCCTACACCATTTCTGACCAATGGCAGTCCAATCTCTTCTTGAAAGTCTCAAGGGATGGCGCCTCCGACAACTTCCGAGGCCGACTTCTGTTCCACGGGTCGGTTGTTCTCCCTTGTCAAGAAAATTTCTCCTTATTTCCAGGTTAAATCTCTCCTTGTTCAGCCTTCCATCTATTGAGACAGACAGACACACACCATACAAACTGGGAAGCCCAATAATCCGCGCCTGGATTCTCCTGGCGATAGCTTGCAGAACTCGCTCTCCAGAGCAGATGCAGCTCCGGGCGAGAACGCTTGCCCAGCATTGCCTCCAGGGGGCGCACTCTCCGCTACCTGCCTAGCCCACTGCGCATGCTCCACTCCGACTGCGTTTTCGGGTGAGTCCGGCTGCGAGTTGCTGACTGTGCATGGGGGAGATCCAAGAATGGGGCAGGGGAGAGGAGAGAAAGAAACCTAAAGGAATCCCCTGCTCGCATCTCCTTCAGATTCCGGTTCCGGGGCTTGCGAGGATCTTTGGCGAGGCAGCAGAGTCAGCGCGGAGGCGCCTGCGGTGCCAAGTGGCTGGAAGATCCCTTCTGAGCCTGGCAGGAGAGAAGAAGCAGGAAGGGCCCCAGGTCAGAGAAGTTGCTTTTGGAGGGATCTTCAGCTGCTTGAATTCTTCTATTTCTCCCTGATGGAATTTTGCAGATAAATAACACGAGTAGATATTTGGGGAACCTCATCAGCAAAATTGTTCTTGCTTTCCCTCCAAAGAGTTCCTCATTGGGAGCAATTCTCCCATTGGTCTCGGCTATCGGTCACTGATGGAGAGAAGGGTTTTGTGTGCAGAAAAATAACATCCAGGTCCTCTTTTGTCCTGTCTGTTAGGAATATGAGTCACCTAACAGCTATTTGGGTTAGAAATGTATAAACCAGGATAAACATTTTAAAACTGTATCTTTAAGAAAATGTAAAACTGTCATTAGGTGTGGTTTTGTCAAATGGCCATAAGATGGAACCAGAAACCTGTGTTGTTTTAGTCTTAGTCTCAGAAGAGAGTGTGTCTGGATGAGTATCTCTGCTTGCTTCTGTTGGAAAGCAGTGCCCTTTCTCCATTTTTCCTAATTGATATTACTGGATTTGATCTCAGTCTGATACTGAACTGTTTTTGACACTGGAATTTGATATTTGGATGATCCCTGGATTGAAAAACTGACTGATTGACCTGTGAATGACTTTTGGACTGCTTATTTTGGACTTTGCTTAACGTTTCTGGAAGTAAAAACCTACATTTACTGTACAGTGTATCTGTGTGCTGTCTGTGTATTATTCAAACACTACTCTCAAATACGTCTTCCTATATGTGCTCATTCTCCTAACGGGGAATTACTCAACACTGTCCTCTTAACTACTCTTCTTTGCTTATATTTCAGGTTCTGAGGTCCCTTCATGGATGGAGAGTAATTGGGTGGATCGCACAAATCTTTCTCCTGATCTGACTTTCAGAGGGATCCCCAAGGATAAAAGTCAAGTTCAGGATACTTCACTAGGTAAGGGGAGACTGTTCCATTGGGTTGGAGGTTTTTTGGAAAGATTCTAGCTATCCTTAATTCTCTGTGTCTTCTCTTGTCTTAGTTGTTGGATTTAGTAGAATGTGACCCAATAAGAAAGATAGAACTCCCTCTTCAAATTAAAAGACTTAAGGCACAGAAAGGAATTCCCTCCCTTCAGAGTAAGCTTGTTTGCATTTTGCAGAAAACCTACTCTAGGAGGGAATATACCTTGACTTGCATTCTGCCTCTTCCTCCATCCTGACAGATTTTTCTTTATTTCTGGCCTTCCTTAAGAGATATTTTTGACTAAATTCCCACACAGATCCCTGCTGGGCCATTTCCAACACCACCTGTCCTTGCAAGCATGTTTCCTGGGTTGCTAGAATATCACTAATTTCTCTGGTTTCAAACTACAGAGGATGTGGGAGTGGGGAGAATTTACAACTATTGAGGAAATGCTGTGGTTGCCAAGAGTATATACTTCCATGTGTTGTTAGGTTAGGAGAACGATCTAACAGGTTTGTTCTTCAGCGTGTGCTGGGTTTGGCCTTCCCCTTTTATTCTTGGCTCCCATGATGGAGCCTATGAAAGGCAATGTGTAGAAGAAGCAAAAATGGACGTTTCCTGGGCAGGACAGGAAGAAATCTTAATTTGTGCCATCAAGCTAGAAAAGATGAAGTTAAACCCTCTCCTGTTTCCACTCTGTCTCTCTCCTTCCCAGAGGACAAAATGGAGTCACCATTGTTTACTGAATCATCTCCTCCTATTGGTGAAGATGAAAGAGCTGCTGGATTCCTGACTCAGGTAGGAAGGAAGATATTTGCACCTTATATGGGGGGAGCAGTAGAAGCCATTTCAAGCTAGAGACAAAATTAAATATAATCCCTCATTTGGAAAAAAATAATCATTTTCACCATCTCAGCTTCTTGCTATGGGGAATAATATATCATTCATTCATAGGAATTTCCTCATGTTTCCAGTACTGTGCAAATACAATTCTTGCTAATTCAAGACATTTAATATTAAATATAGGTTCCCTTTGTCATACTTTTCAGGTATTATTCCTAGCAAAAATACTTCTGGCTTAAAATCATGTGTTCATTTAAGTCCAAACATGTATGTAGTTTTGTCCAATATTTCTTTACTTTTACACATGTCCAATACATATGATTATACATCCCCTGTGTCTGGTAACATTTCCAACATCGGGCGAACATGTTTTTAATCATCTTTGTTAATCTTGCTGGTGGTAGATACCACCTATAAAACGTTTTGTATAAATTTTCCTTATATGTAGTTGCCATTGTCAACTTACAATCTTTCCCAAAGCTTTTGCCATTTGTCTAAGTCTACAGTATTGCCAAAGTTTTTTGCCCATTGTTTTCTGCAGGGCTGACCCTTTAAAAAAACACTAATCCCATTTGGTTACTATATCAGACAGAAATCCCACAGAATCTCTTGCAAACATCATGAAATGTTGGGGCCACTGGTAGATGGTATGTCTAAACCATAATATGTCACTTGATCAAGGCAAGTTGATGATATTGAAGGTCAACAGAGTCAGTCAAGGTGATAAAACATACCCTAATTGGCTGTCAGTAGTAGGCTGTGAATTCTGCCCTTTTGATCATATAATGTGTTGAGTCCCTCTAAGGAAATGTCCAATCAAGGATTTTTACTTTGGCTTTAAGTTTCAAAGGTGCTTTTTTTTTCAAGAGGCAATTGGACTTCCTGGTTGTTGAAAAAACTTTTTGGATGAGAAGCGAAACGTCTTCAAAGAAAAAGCAAGTCCAGTTAAAAGCATCTTTAGGACAACAGTGACAATAGATGACTGAATCTCCATAGACATTTCTGCTTTTAGGATTTTCATATTGAAGGAGATCTTGAAAATTCTATCCAGTCTTCTCACAGGGATTCTTCCTTCTTTAGGGTCCTATATCTTTTGGGGAGGTAGCCATCCGTTTCAACAGTGAAGAGTGGTTGCTGCTTGATCCCAGCCAGAAAGCCCTGTATCAAGAAGTCATGTTGGAAATGTCTAGGATGGTGGCCTCTTTAGGTAAGGATTCCTCTATATGTAACTTGTTAAAAATGATTTCAGCTCTTCTTTTTTCCTCTTACATTAATTCCACTCCTCCTTCATGGTCTTCTAAGCAGCACAGTTTCATTTCTAAGAAAGAGATCAGTGTGGTGACTAAGAAGGGTTGACATTCTGTCTTGTGGTCATCCTGGGGCCCTGGGTCATTACTGCAGAGTTTTTGTGAAGATGATCAGGGAGAGGATGTTTTTGCTTGTTACAGTTGTCCTACTCAGCAACAAATTTTGTCTTGCTTTGGGTTGCAATGACATATGTTGTCTTATTGAGTGCAAGTTGGGTGGGTCATAGTTGAGACAACTTGTATGTCACATCCTGATGTCAAGACTTGTTTTTGCTTTAAATTTTTAACTGCCAAGAATAAGGGTTGGATGAGCAGCCATGATAGTTTTTAAGTTAATAACTAATATCCATGCTGTCATTTCCCTTGTTGCTTTCTCCGCATATGTCCAGTAGTAGATAAATCTAAGCATAGGGACACCAAAGTGGAGGATGTAGATTATTCTATTTTTTTTTCTTCCCCCCACAAGCATTTGATGTGCAGAAGAACAAAATTGACCAAGAGCCAAATTTAGTGCCATTGCAAGTAATCAAAACTGAAATTCCTGGGGAGACATCTACAAATAAGCGGGGAAGGAGAAAACCTGAAAAGAAGCACAGTCAGAGGGAAAAATCTATTCTTGAATGTGTGGAAATGGATCATTTCCTGACCCAACGTGATTCCAAAGCAAATACGGGGAAATGTCAAAGTAGAAAAAGATTCAAAGCAAACCCCGTTGTTAGTAACCACTGCAAAACTGGAAAAAGCTCCAGCAGTAATAATCTTACGCCACATAAAATGAAACAGGCAAGGAAGAAGCCCTACAACAGTGTGGAGTGTGGAAAAAGCATTGGGAGAAGAGGTAATTTAACTTCTCATAAAAAGATCCATAAATGTGTGGATTGTGGACAAAGGTTCAGCAGGAAGAATTCCCTTACTTCCCATAAAAGGATACATACTGGAGAAAAACCCTACAAATGCATAAAATGTGGGAAGAGCTTCAAAAGTAGTCATGACTTGATGTGCCATAGAAGGATCCATTCAAGGGAAAAACCTTATAAATGTGTGGATTGTGGAAAGAGCTTCAGTGTAAAGAGTTCTCTTACTTCTCATAAACGGATCCACACAGGAGAAAAACCGTACAAATGTGTGGAGTGTGGAAAGAGCTTCAGGGGAAGCAGTGCGCTTATTTCCCATAAACGGGTGCATACAGGAGAAAAACCCCATAAATGCATGGAGTGTGGAAAGAGCTTCAGTATAAAGAGTTCTCTTACTTCCCATAAACGGGTCCACACAGGAGAAAAACCCTATAAATGCCTGGAGTGTGGAAAGAGCTACAAGAACAGCAGTTACCTGATCCTCCATAAACGGGTCCACACGGGAGAGAAACCTTATAAATGCATGGAGTGTGGTAAAAGCTTCAGTGTAAAGACTTCACTCACTATTCATAAACGGATCCACACAGGAGAAAAACCCTATAAATGCCTGGAGTGTGGGAAGAGCTACAAAAACAGCAGTTACCTGATCCTCCATAAAAGGTTCCACACGGGAGAGAAACCCTATAGATGCCTGGAGTGTGGAAAGAGCTTTAATAACAAGACTTCTCTTAATTCTCACGAAAGGATCCATACAGGAGAGAAACCCTATAAATGCATAGAATGTGGGAAGAACTTCAGGCAGAGTGGTGACCTTATTATTCATAATCGGGTCCACACAGGAGAAAAACCCTTTAAATGCATAGAATGTGGGAAGAACTTTAGGCAACGCGTTCAACTTATTTTCCACAGACGGGTCCACACAGGAGAAAAACCCTTTAAATGCCTAGAGTGTGGAAAGAGCTTCAGCCAAAGTGGTGCCCTTGTTTGCCATAAACGGGTCCACACAGGAGAAAAACCCTATAAATGCATGGAGTGTGGAAAGAGCTACAAAAACAGCAATTATCTGATCCTCCATAAACGGCTCCACACGGGAGAGAAACCCTATACATGCCTGGAGTGTGGAAAGAACTTCACTAACAAGACTTCTCTTACTTGTCATGAAAGGATCCACACAGGAGTGAAACCTCATAAATGTATAGAGTGTGGGAAGAGCTTCAGCGAAAGGAGACTACTTATTTCTCATAACAGTATCCATACAGGAGAAAAACCTCATAAGTGCACAGAGTGTGGAAAGACCTTTGCTGCCAGTAGATCTCTGACTAAGCATAAAAGGACCCATGCAGGAGAGAGTTCTCAGGGTTCCGACAGATGCCCTAATTAACAGATGTTCCATAATTGCTGGAATGTGGGAAGAGCTTCAGATTTCAAAGTCACCTTACTTCCCATAAGAGGATCCACAGCGGAGGGAAAGAGAAATGTATGGAATGCAGAAGGAGTTTTATGAAAACAGAATGCTTCCCAAGAAAGCATCCACTGTGTGCAGAAAAATATCCTATGGACCAGTGGTTGCCAACCAGTGGGCCGGGGACCACTGGTGGTCCATGAGAAAATTTTGGTGGTCTGGAGAGAAATGTTTCCCCCCCCAAAGCAATTAATGCAGGCTGTGTGGGAACACAAGGCTGAGAGCAAACCTTACCTTGAGTAGAGCCAAGTGGCTTGCTGATGTTTTTTTTTTAAAAAAAATTTTAGACAAACATACACAAACACAACATAAAAACATCAAGCCATCTTCCAATTACGTACATACGGTGTGTCGGTTGGTTACAAATTGTTTTGTGCATCCTCTCCATAGTCCTCACCATTACTTGTATATATTCTCATTATCAGTCAAATATTTCTAAATACATTATCATTGTTAGTCATTTGACTATACTATTATTCATTCATGTTATGTGAGATGTTCCATATTTTGAAATTGATTTATCTTATAACAATTCATCTTATCCTAAATCCATCCCATTATTATAATAATACATCTTTATAGATTCTGTATAGTTCTATTTTCCTTATATTGTAAAATTCTACATATTTCATGACCATATTTTATTTTCTAACCATTGATTAAAATAAATCCCAAATCTTACAGAATTGTTTATCTTCTTGTTCTCTAATTTCAAATGTCAATCTACTCATCTCAGCACATTCCAATATTTTCTTAATAATTTCTTCCTGTAATGGTATTTTCTCATTCTTCCAATTTTTAGCAAATACAATCCTAGCCGCTGTTAATACATTTACAATCAAATACTTCAATTCCCTACTGTATATTTCAGGTAAAATTCCCAATAAAAATATCTCTGGTTTCAAGTATGGGTTTTTTGTCATTTTTTCCAACTGTGGATTTTAGTCCAATATCTTTTAGCATCTGCACACATCCACCACATATAGTAATATGAGCCAGGTATCTGATGACATTTCCAACATTTTTCAGATTTGTTCTTGAACATTCTTGCTATTCTTGTTGGGGTAAGTGCTACCTGTAAAACAACTTATACAAGTTTTCTTTATATGCTATTGACGTTGCCATTTTATAATTTTGAGACCACTATTTTTGCCATTTCTCTAAGTCAATCCCATATCTGTGGTGGTCTCTCATGAAGGAAGACACGGAGACAACGTCTTGAAGCAAGATAGGGATGAGAGCCCAGAGCAGACTCTGATACCCTCTTTTATTAGAAGCAATCCTTGTTAACGTAGCAATTTTTCTTAGCGTCTTATCACAAACGCATTACATCACACAGAACGCACTGATCATTCACATAAGCATACAAAGCTGCAAAGTTTAAGTTTGCTACAGTTCTGGGTAAGAAATGGCAACAGTTTGTCCTTGCTCCTTGTTCCGTGTTGCAGTCAACTACCAGAAGGCCCATTGTCCTAGCACACACACAAAGAACAATTCCCACATCTCCCCTGTTTTTGTTTTTTAAGAGACAGGGAGTGTTTTAGTCCCAATAGGCAAGAGTGCTGTGCATGCTGATGTTATCCGCGGCGTTCGTGACATTCAATCCTCACAAACATCTCGTCCTCGTCTGGATCGTCACAGGTTGGCTCTCCTATTTCATCTTCAGATGGCAATGGTTCATATGTGTTAGTTATTTGTTGATTCCAGAGAGCCATTACCTGCGCAGTGGCTTTGTTCTCAGCCAAGAGGGATAAACTGTTAGAAATAGTGTGTACAAAGATGAGTAATACACAAGGCAATACAACATGTCCCGCAGCAATCATACCAATAAGCGCTACAATAGCTTGCAAACCAGGCAATTTTGGGAACCAGGATCCAAACATGTCTCTAAAATCAAGACCATTGTACATATTTGTATATGTGCAATCTTGATCATTCTATCAGTAATTTGTTGGATAACTTTTCCGCTATCATCTACCTCAATACAACAATTACTAAGGTTAAATTTTCCACACACTCCTCCTTAGATTCAGGTAAGTGAGTATAGAAGCAAATAGGATTACATTTGTCAGTGGTACATGCAGTAGAGCTTGATTTAACAGTGATATTAATATTTTGAGGACCTCTTACTTGAGCAGAATCAATAGGTGGGGTATTCCTGTAGTTTTAAACAGTGGTGGCCCCCACGTTAGTCCCGGACACCTTTTGAAAGATATTTCTTTTCCTGTAGATAAGATCTCTGCCAGCTGTGTGAGCCGCAGGTAACTCCTGCAGCGTCGTTAGGACCTTGGCCTTTGCTGATGGCAAAGCAAGCATCAAAACACACATAAGTGTTGGTACCCCCCCGAGTGACATTATGGGTTATGTACCCATTTTTTGTTTGACTGGTTGAGGACATTGAGGCAAGGTCAGAGCTGGATCCTCCTTTGTAGGCATAGACATACAGCGAGGCGGTGATGGGCCCCACAGCCTTTGGTTCATAGCATTGGATACCTTGTTTGGTGTAGCATCGTGCGTATTGAGTGTTGTTATGCAGACAAGGGGAGACCATCATGGAGTTGCATTCAGATTACAAAGTATGATAGATCAGGGTGGATTGGGTTGTCGTTCCGCTGCGAGTAGTTTTGATGCAGGCGTCGCAGGAGGATGGGGTGGCTGTCGTATCGGCAGGAATGATGTGGAAACCCAGGAAGCAAATGATGAATGCAGCGGGCAGTTTCATGATGCTGATGTAGGCAAGGCTGGTTTGGGTAGAAAAGGCCTCACTTGTCGTCCGGGGACCCAGATGGTGGTGTTGTTGTAGGAAACAGCAGCATACCCTCGTCCCCAGGTTATAAGTTCAGCAGGACCTTTCCACTGAGGATCTGGAAGCTGACGAAAATATACCGTTGGTCTGGGTTCAGGATGAGGCGAAGAAGCGAAATGACGTGATGCTGCCGTGCACGGGGGAAGATCCGGACTCATTGAGGAAGTTAAGAGTAAATAAACAAACATTTAATGCATTCTGGGGTCCTGGCAACCCTGTGACAGTCTTAAATTTGAATTTTTCCAATTTTTTTTAAGGGTTTGATTAGTGCGTTCAACAATGGCTTGTCCCTGAGAATTGAATGGAATGCCAAATTTGTGCAAAATGCCCCATTGTTTACAAAAGGTAAGAAGGTCATTGTCCAGAGTGGGGGAGAGATATGCATCGGAGATATTTTTTACTATAAAAGTGACATAAAGACTGTCCAAGATTAAATTGAAAGGTTGATCGGGAAAATGTTGAAAGGCCAATATAGCAGCAGCAAGTTCTGCCCTTTGGGCAGACGATTGTGGCTGAGTAATTTTGGTGCGCCAGTGCCCTTCTGAAAACCAGGCACAGGTGCCATATTGCTTCCCTCCATCTGCATATATAGTGATCGCAGAGGGGATGGGGACTATGGATTCTATTAATTGCCAATTAAAAGAAACCAGCTTAAGTCACCGGCCATTCTCCCATTACAATTTGTAATGATTCTGAATTCAATAACATTACNAGGGTAATTTTATCCCCTGGAGTGGTTCCTCCCTTTAATGCATCAAACAGGGGGCTGAGCATGTGTGTAGTGATGCCAAAATAGGGACGGGTCCAATTAATAGCCCCTAAATATTATTGTAATTGTACGAGGGATGTCTACACAATGGCATCACTTGTGGATGGACTGAAACTTGTATATCAAAAATATGAAAAAGAAAAGCAAGAAGGGAAAGATGTCCTTGGCACTCTTTTCCAATTTTTAGAAATGGCGGTTTGTACTTATGTAAAGCTGAATGAGCAACAGGATGACTGGGACAAAGAAGAAGCCATCTTTGATGAACAAGTGATTTTGGTTGGGGAAGGAAAAAAGAAAGAGAAAACGGAGAAGAAGACTTCAAGGCCTGGAAAAACAACCCAAAAAGAGAAGAATAAGGTGAAAGGGGGAAAGCAGAATAAAAGGGAGGTGGAGAGACAAGGGGGTAAAGAGGACAAGGAGAAGAAGAAGCAAGGGAGAAAGGAAGGGATAAGAAGCCTTAATGGTGGGGAGCAAGATGCAAAGAAGCAAAAGTTCTCCAGAGATAATGGACAAATTCCACTGAAAAAGGGATTCCAGAAAGACACACAAGACCGCAATTCTACACCTGTATCCAGAAATAACCATAGAAAACTGGAAACTACATGCAATTCAAAATGTGACAAAATACTCAGTATAATCTAGTGAAACCTTTGCTAAGAAAAGGGGAGTACTGTAATGAAACAATGATTTACAACATGTGACGTGGGGGGGGGGAACAACCATGGAAAATAGGTGCTCCCACAAAAACATGCGATTCAACCGAAAAGCAATGCGCCAAATGTTCAAGACACAAATGAACATCAACACGAATGAATAAACCTGTATTGGTTTTGACAATGCTGTATAATTTTAGAACGTACCAGACAGAATCCCAATGTAAGTTATGTGTTCTATATTAAGTATCATAAATATAGGGGAAAGAGATAAAGGCATCATACTCCATTTAGTGCATAGGAGAAGTTTTTCTTCAAAGAAGAAAGCTAAATGGATAGCTGGAAATAGAACAGACAAAGAATAATAAATACTATGATTCGAATTGAGAGGAGATAAAATAAAATTGAGAAAATTTAAAAGAAGTTATGTAGAAAATTGAAAATGCTAATAAGATATGGAATGGTATGTAAAATGAATATGAATTTGAATTTGTGTCTGTACCAAGAGTTTTGACCCGGGACTAAGCAACTTTCAGAAAAGAGATTTTTTATGCTTTTATGTTTTGTGTTTCTGTGTATTTATCTTTTGTATGTCTTTAAAAATTAATCAAATTTGTTAAAAAAAGAAAGGTTAATGGCTGAGAGTTTTGAGGAAGGATAAAGCAGATCGAGAACCACAGAGATTCCTTTGAGGAGGGCATGAGGGTGAGTCATTCTAGCTGCAAGATTAGCAGGTACATCTGAATAAAATTGAATTTTTATAATATTTGTATAATCCTGATCAATAATCCCCGGAATCACAAAAAAACCCTTTCTTGGAAGCTGAGGATCGAGGCAAGGCCAACTCTTCCGGAAAAGAGCAGCACCTCCCTCTGGGGCCCGGCATTGGGCTTTGAAATGCCCAGGCTTCCCACGATTGAAGCAATTCCCAGTAGGTTTAAGACCCTTTTGCAAAGCTACAGTCAAGGTCTCCATGTTATAAAATTGCAAACTTATTACAGCACAAGCTTTAATCAAACCCGCGCGACCAAAGGCTGCAAATTTATTGCCTGCTGCTCCACAGTTGCAAACTGCCCTGCCCCATAGATTTGATCAGGTATATACAAACCCCCTAAATTATTTCCTCTGTTAATTGCTTCTCTTTGATATTCTGCATCAAATACCACGTATTGTGTCCCGTTCAAAATAATTTTCATTAAGTCTTTCCAATCTTGTGGAATCATCTTTTGAGCTTGCCCCAGGCTGTGAAGCAAACCCTGGACATATGAACTGCCAAACTCCCTCACGGATTTCTTTACTTCCCGTAAAAGAGATAAAGGCAGTGGATTCCAGACAGCCTGTAAATTTCCTGTATTATCAACTTGCCTCTGAATGGAAAACAATTGCATGGAGTCAATCTCCTGCCCCTCCAGCTGTCCTGTTTGAAAAGCTGCTTGCATAGCTGTTTGAACTCTTCCAGCATGGGGTGTATTTATTTTAGGATTTCCTACCTTGACATCTCCTGATGGATTTTTAGGAGCTGTTGGGGGAGATTTACTGACCTCATTTGCCTGGGGGGGGGCAGTCGGTTTAAAAGACACAGGTGTCACAGCGGGGGGCAAGAGTTGTACAGCAGGATTCACATAGGGAGGAGGTCCAGAAAGGGGGGCAAGTAGGGGTTGCTCTAGAAAAGAGAGCCTCAAAAACCACCCTCCAAGCAATATAAACGAAGGGGCTCTAGGACGCGCATGAAGGTATTTTCCAATCTCCTTCCAAACTGTAGTTTTGATACTGCCTTTAGCCGGATAAGAAGGGCAGTGTTGCCAAATGTATTCTAGGAGTTCCTCAAGAGAGATTTTTGTGAGGGGGGCATGAAGGGAGCCCCCCTTTTTAAAGGTAAAAAAATTTCGTTTGGTTAATTCTCTTATTTCCTCAATGTGCAATTTCTGATCCTGAGAGAATCCTCCACCCATACTCACGAGGGATCCACGGCGATCGCCTGCGACCGAATCAGGGATGAGGTGCACCAAGGCTATGCCAGCCGATGAGTATGGATGGTCCAAAGACGTACCACCACGCAGATGATCACCTCGGGGTCACCAGTTGTGGTGGTCTCTCATGAGGGAAGACACTGAGACGACGTCTTGAAGCAAGATAGGGATGAGAGCCCAGAGCAGACTCTGACACCCTCTTTTATTAGAAGCAATCCTTGTTAATGTAGCAATTTTTCTTAGCTTCTTTTCACAAACGCATTACATCACACAGAATGCACTGATCATTTACATAAGCATACAAAGCTGCAAAGTTTAAGTTTGCTACAGTTCTGGGTAAGAAATGGCAACAGTTTGTCCTTGCTCCTTGTTCCATGTTGCAGTCAACTACCAGAAGGCCCGTTGTCCTAGCACGTACACAAAGAACAATTCCCACACATATCCAAAATTTTCCCCCCAAGCAATCATTGTTTCTTTAACTTGCTGCTCTTCTAGGTTAACTGCTAATAAGTATCCATATAGTTTTTTAATCACCTTTTCATCAGTACCTGTCAGAGAAAGAAAAAAACCAGCTTTCTATCAAAAATAAATAAATAAAAAACACTGCACCTGTATAATGTCCAAGACTTTTTGTTAAGTTCCAAACAATTTATAACTCTCTTCTTTAGGGTCTTGTAATCTTTCTGTAAATTCCAAACTTTCTTTCAACATCAGACACCAGCCACTGATAGAAACCCAGAAGAGCACCTATAATAACACTCTCCTATGCTCTTCCCTCTATCTTATCAAACCGGCTCAAAGTCCTTGAAGAAAAGCCTCAGTTCTTTCTCAGCTTTGTCTGGTCTTAGAAAGTGAAAGAAAAACAATGCTTCCAAGCCTCTGGGTGGCAGTGTTACAAATTTTCCTCGACTTACACTTCCTCCCTCCTTTTCCAAAACAAAAGTGTTAAAAGTATTTTAAATAGTAAAAGGTAAATTAAAAAAAAACTTAGGAAAAAAAATAAAAAGGAATCTCTAACATAAAGTATTATAAAGACAAAAGAGAAAAAGGGAAAGGAGAAAAAAAATACAAACCCAGTCCAGTTTCAAAGTAAAAAAATGTACATAAACAATCCAGCAATAAAAAACACTAATTTTGACTTCCTGTTTAAAATTGCCACTTAACCACTTCTGTCTTCAATTTTACAATTTCTTTCTTTTTCTTAGGGTGTTTGGCTTTCCACAATGGAAGCATTGATGTATCCAAATGTTGTAAAATTGGAAAAAACAAAGACATTCTGAATGAGAAAGGGGAACTAAAAACAAAACAGGAACTAAAAAACCAAGGTGTATGCCTGGCATGTTTGCCACACCTGAAAATACAATCGAGATTAAAGCTTTCTATTAAGCCTTAAAATGGAAGATGAACAAGTGAAATGATAGTATGGGCAAAAACTTGGATATACCATAGAATTATATAGATGGCAAAAAGTTTGGGATAGAAATTATAAACTGTCAATGGCAACTACCTATAAGGAAAACCTGTATAAAATGTTCTTCAGGTGGCATTTGCCACTGGCAATGCTGGCAAAGATGTTTAAAACATGTCCGCTAAATGTTGGAAATGTAATCAGATACTGGGCTCTTTATTACTATATGTGGGGACATGTCCAAAGCCCCCCCCCCCCCAAATTGGACAAAAATAAACACATGGTTGGAGAAAATGTTAAAGCAACATATAGATTCAAAACCAGAAATATTTTTGTTAGAAAATACCAGAAATATATGACAAAGGGAACATATATTTAATACTACATGTCTTTACAGGAGTGAGAATTGTATTTGCACACTGGAAGAATGAGAAAACTCCTGCAGATGAAAATATAATTCTAAAAATACTAGATTGTGCAGAAATAGATAGGTTAATATTAAAGATAAAGGATCAAGAAGACACAATAGTTTTTAACATGGGATTTGTTTTACCAATGGTTAGACAATAGAGGTAGAAATTAGAAGTTGGAAGTTTATTACTAGGTATAAATGAATAATATTTTTATTATTATTACGTACAAGTAAATTGACCCAGACAATACACTGTTTACTAAGAACTTACGTATGTTAAAGAAAAATGTATATTTAAAAAAAAAAAAACTTATTTCCCTTATTAATATGACCCACATCAGGGCTACATAGAGCACGGGAGGGATTGAAGTGCCCTTAATTGGTGTAAAAGGTTCCACTGTGATATGAAACCATCTAAATCAGGGGTGTCAAACTCAAAGCCCGTTGGGGCTCTCCTGCAAATGATAAGGCGCTGGGTTGCGTCGCTTTGGTCCAGCCCATCACATCCCGGCAGGTGCACATATGTAGAGGATGCAGTGAGCTGACACGCACACATGCCTGGCCCATGCCATCCCAGCAGGTGTGCGTGTGCAGCAGAGGAGTTGGGTGGACACCAGGATGGGATAGGCTATGTGCATATATGCACCTGCTGCTTCCTGTACACACACGTGCCTGACGGGATGGCCTAGGCAGAGTATATGCGCATGTGCCCAGAGACATCTTCCCTCAAAGACATTCACCAGAATGGGATGCGCGGGGGCAAAACACATGCACCGGCCCCTTATTATTTCCATGGTGGCCGCACTTAACTGGCTTTTCAGGTGTGTGTTTGCACAGGGGTTTGCAAGGTGTTTCACAGAAAGATTCTGAAGCTGGCCCTCCAAGAAAAAGGCATGGCAGTATCAGCACCGGCAGCAGGCAGAATTGTGGGGAGAGGCAAATGATGCGCACCACTGAGTTTGCCTGTTCCATTCCATATGGCTGGGACAGTGGCTACCCAGCATATCCAGAAGGCTGGACCATGTGCCTCTCCCCTGTGCCTCTTCCTCCAGCTATTGCCGTGTCCGCAGGCCAAGACAAGGTGAGGAGGGCATGGAGTAATAGGTCGCTTCATGGTCTTGAGGGAAGCAGATTCCTGTCTCATATCCTGGCACCAGAGGCTGCCAGCAGTTCACAGAGGTCACTTATTATTAGGCCACTGTCGTCGCTTCCTGGAGCACCAGGCCGGCACAGTCAAAAGGAGGTAAGTGGCCAGCTAGAAAGGCCGAATAGAGGTGGCATAGCATGCTCATTCCCAGCAGACAAAAGGCAGCCATCAGAAGCGGTGAAAGCTGGATCCACAATCAGCACCATGGCTGCCCAAGCATAGCCGGGATCGCATGCCTACGGCCCCATCTCTGCTGGGTCTGGTTGCCAATGGGGATCTGGCTTTCCCCACTCGTGGTGGCTGTTTTTTGCCTGCTGGGCCTCGGTGTGATATACCACCTCTACTCGGTCTTTCTCGCTGGCTGCTTCGCCTCCTTTGGGCTGGGCGGGTCTGCCGAGTGGCAGTGGAGTTGCCACCGATGATGTGCCTCTTTCACTGGGGCTGCTTGGTGGGGAGAGATGAGCTCCACCCTGCCCTGTGAGGCAGCAGTTCCAGAGCACTTTCGGGGCATTGGCCGACTGACACAGCTCCTTCAGATGGAGCCTTCCCCAAGGCTGTGGTTCCTTCCCTGGACTGAAGTCAGCCTTCACTTGCAGGCCCACTGCTGCATCTCTGTTCCAAGCTGAGAGTTGCAGACAAATTCCCCACTCGGCTGGCGTTCTCGGAAGGCGCAGCTTAGCTGTGGAGCCAGGGAAACGGCATGACGCTTCAACGGTAGTGGAGCTTCCCTCCATGTGAGTGGCCGAGTCAACAGGACGCTGCCAAAACCGGTGCCCGGTTCATCCAGCCTTGGGACAGGCACCGCTTCCTAACCCACCACCTGTTATGATTTGGGAAGCCCAGCTGGGTACCGCATAATGGGTCTGGTTGTAGACGTAGAAATGCCGCTTCCACCCCAGCTTCCTACTGGACCTGGTACAAAGCACCCCTCTTGTGCAGCAGACACCATCTTGCCAATGCTGTGAGCCGCTGTGGTCCGGTGCGTGTGTGGAACACGCTCCACGCACAGGCAAAGATGAGAAGATGACCAGTGACAATCTGATCTCCAACCACAAGCCAAAAGAGACAGTGGGACAGAGTTAGTACATCCAGTGATCTGCATTACATTCCTCCCACACTCCACCTCCTCTTGCTAGTTCGACACCCAGCCCAGTGATGACAGCAGGCCCAGAGCCGCAACATTTTCCAACTGAGGGCTGCTACGTGTCTACAGCCAGAAACTTCCACACACACCCCCATACAAAGGGGGGAAAGCAGTAGCTGCCCCATCCCCTGCCTCACTTCACCTCACCCTGTGGGACAAGCCTCCTGCCCACCTCCCCACCCACCAGACTCCCCTGGATTCCCTCCTCAACCGTGCCCAGCCCACACAAGCAACACCCAAAGGAGCTGCGCCAAGCCGGCCATGCGCTCTGTCCACACCCAGTCGGTCAAGGCCTCCCTCCCATCACAGCCCTTGGAAGACAACCAAAATGCTGATCTGGCCCTCAATCAAATTGAGTTTGACACCCCTGATCTAAAGATATGGAGTATAAAAAGAATAACATCTGTGGAAAAATGTGAACAGGCTTCCTTCTTTCATAGTATCGCCATAGGAGCAACTGAATACATGTATGGGTTTTGGGAAACAACCAGGATATATTTTTTAATTCCAGAGGTATTACCTATTCAGTTATTGCCCCTCTCACTGCTCCAAAACCTCACAACCTAGGCTTGGTCACAAGCTGTTTTATTTAGGCAGAATCAACATCTGAAGTGAGTCTTGGATCAGTCTCCAGGCTTTGTGAAAACCTGGTTTATGCAAGCAAAGCAAGAGAAAATCTATGTGTGTATATTCATTTCATGTTGAAAAATACTGGCCTTCTTTAAACCTATAGCAAGGTATTTAAGCTTTTTTCTCTCTCATATACCGTATATGCACAAGTTTGGTTGCAAGTGAAAATCTCTCCCAAATATTTGTATGTACAGGCAGAGGCATAGAATCAAAATCTCGTGAAGTATTAGTACCACTTTATAAAGCTTTAGTAAGTCCACGCCTGGAATACTGCAACTAATTTTTAGCTAGTTTATGTTTTTTTGTAATGCGCCACATTACAAAAATGGCGTTGAGACTTTGGAAAAAATTTGGAGAAGGACAACTAAGGTGATCAAAGACCTGGGGACTAAAACATATGAAGGATTTGGGTATGACTAGTCAATCTAGAAATAAGAAGAAAGTTTCTGACAATGAGAGCAATTAACCAATGGAACAGCTTGCCTTCAGAAGTTGTGGGAGCTTCATCACTGGAAGCTTTCAAGAACAGACTGGACTGCCACCTGTCAGAAATGATGTCGGGTCTCCTACTTTGGGGGTGGGGGTGTTTGACTAGATGACATACACAGTCCCTTCCAACTTTGTTTATCTGAGCTAGTGAAATGAAGGACTTGGGGAGACATGATAGCAATAATGCAATATTTGAGGGCCTGCAACAAAGAGGAGGGGGTTGATTTACTTTCCAAAGCACCAGAGGGCAAGTTAGGAAAAAAAATGATCTGGCCCTCAATCAAATTGAGTTTGACACCCCTGATCTAAAGATATGGAGTATAAAAAGAATAACATCTGTGGAAAAATGTTGCTTCTCTCATCAAGGAGAGAAGCAACCTGGAATGAAGGAGAAACTTCCAAACAGTGAGAACAATTAACCAGTGAAACACCTTCTCTTCAGAAATCATGGGCGCTTCATGACTGGAAGGTTTTTAAGAAGAGACGGAACAATCACTTGTCTGAAATGGTATAGGCTGGGTCTCTTGTTTCAGAAGGGGGCTAATCTAGAAGACTCCCAAGATGTCTTACTGCTCCGTTCTGTTGTATTCTCCCAACTGAAAGGGACTTTAAAAATGGTTTTATTGATCCAATATGAGCTATATTTTAAAAAAACAAACAAATATTGCTTGATTGAAAATATTCATTGTTCAGTTTCTCAGATTAATTAGTTCAGTATTTTCTATTTCTCAAGATTTTCAAATGTCACTTTAGTGCCTCTATTTCATTTTGTGATATCAAGCTGATTAGAAAGGTCAATCAGACTTCACATTTGTTAAGGTTTGTAGCATTGGTTTACCATATTTGCCGGCGTATAAGATGACTTTTTTGCCCTGAAAAACATGCCTCCAAGTGGGGGGGGTCGTCTTATACGCCGGTATATCCACTACCGGCTATCAGATACTTGTGGGACACAGCGAAGGCGCCTCTGGCTTCCCGGATCCCCCGCGTCGCTTCCGCCAAGAGCCTCCCCGTGTCTCTGAATCAGGTTCAAATCCCGCTCGCCTCGCTCCACCCGAGGCTGCAGCGACTGGGGGGAGCGAGAGCGTGGGTCGCTCCTGTCGCCCCAGGCAGGGCCATTGAAGCTACCTGCCTTCCTGCTCCTCCCACGGCCCCTGGCACTCTGCCCTGCCGCTGCAGCCCCCGGGGATTTCTGGAGGGCATTTCCGGTGACCCTGCTGGGATCATTTGGCTGACCAACACAGAATAACATGCACACTGTGTAAATATTGGATGATTAGTTACTGGGGGGGGGTCGTCTTATACGCCGGGTCGTCTTATACGCCAGCAAATACGGTAATTTTGGAAAAATCTGTTATTACCATGATTGTGACTTTGTTCTTTTTATCTTAATACTAGTTTTTTAAAAAAGATATTTCCTGATTTTTTAATTCTTTCTCAATTTGAAAAGTTAATAAATTATTGGAAACACTTCTTGTGCAATGTAATTGATGCCCTACATCATATACATTGAATAAAAAAGCTAAATGAAAGAGATGAATATGTTGGAGAACTTATGTGGGAGGGGGGAGAGTGGAATAAAATGTTAGAAAGTGCTAGAAAGGGGTGGAATGCATTGACATCTGACTCGGTTTCACATTGCACAATGATGCCTTGAAAACCATGGAATGAGAAAAGCATTAGCAAGGTAGATTTATCTATGAAAGAAGCAAACAATTAAAATGTGGGAACCTTCCTCGATTATAAAATTCTGGCTTTTTTATTAGAATTTTCATAATTACGTACTTTTATATCCCTGGAGGTAATTCATACAACATTAAAAGTGCTTCAGCCAACTATCTCTTCTTCCTTTACACCAGAGGACTCAAAGGGGAACCAGAAAATTTCAATCTTTTGCCTTTCTACAACTTGGAAGGTATTCTAGGCCTTTAAGGATTTGCACTTGGAGTCAGAATGGGGAGGTTGAAGCAGCGTCTATATTTATCTTCCCATTTAATATCATTAAAAATAATGCCTTAATAGAATAAGTCCAATATATTCCCTAATGTCCAGACAGCGATTCCACTCTTTCCTCTTTGAAATGAAGCCCTGAAAGAAACACCACCATTATTCTGAAGGATCTTTGGGGGCGAGTGGAGGCCGAGGGCTTGAAGGGGATCCAGTGTGGGGATCTTCTAAGTCATTCGCCTCAGTGATGGGGTGACTTGAAAGCTTCCCCTGGGGGATTCGCACCAGTGAACAAGAGAGAGGGGCTCCTGAGGGGGGCACTGGGGGGCAGAGAGAGCCCCTGAGGGAGAAGGGACCAGAAGGAGGCGCAATTCAGTGACTGACCCAGAGAAAGGAGGAACCCAGTCCGTCCTTGACGACCCCTAAGGCCCCCACCCTCTCTTCGATGGTGGCACTTCCCTCAGTCCAGGGCTCCCCAACCACTGGGCCCCTGACCAGTACTGGGCCGTGTATCATTTTGTACCGGGCCTCCTATTTTGCTTGGGCGCCGCCATCTTGTTTTGACGGCGCTTGAGAAAGTGCTTCCGGGTGAGCTTGTGGCTCGTCGGTTGGATGGAAAGCGGCGTTTGGGTGCTGAAGGAATCCTCGTGCCTTAGTTTAATCGAAGGGGGGGCGGCTTCGAACGAAGAGCTGTCCTGATGGCAGTGGAGTCTCACATTACTCAGGAGGAGATTAAGAAAGAGCCCGAAAAGCCCATCGACCGCGAGAAGGTACAAAGGAGGAGTTGAAGGTGACGGGGAGAAGTGGGGGACGGCTGGCTGGCCGGTCGCTCGGCTCCTTGCCTTGCCTTGGTCGTGCGTGCTGATGCCAGTACCGGTCCGTGGATCATTTTGTGATCCTAGGACCAGGGCCGTGGTACAAAAAAGGTTGGGGGCCACTGCCTCAGTTGTCTCCGATCTTCCCGCCAGAATAGGCTCCTCCCACTCCTCTCGGAACCCCTTTTCCCGCTTCTCCATCTGAGGAAATCACACTGGGAGGAGCGCGGCCAAGACCAAAGGGGAGGAGTCACCTTGTCTCCAGGTTGAATATCCCTGCCGAGAAGTCTTTTGAAGAAGAAACGGAGAAGGGGGGGAGAGAGTACGCAGATTGTGTGCAGAGCAACGGGGGAGGGGGAACCTTTCTGTGCTCAACTGGGGGGGGTATCCCAAAGGGACGCAGGTGGGCCCTGAGCGAAGCTATGTCTGAGGGTGGCAACGACTGCTTGAGATACGGAAAGCCCAGGCTACCAGGTTGAGCCCGTTTTCCTGACCTCCTGGGAAGTTGGACGTCAGGTGATGAGGATGTTTTAAAGCAGGGCTGTCCAACCTTGGCCTCTTGAAGCCTGGCGGACTTCAACTCCCAGAATTCCCCAGCCAGTTGGGGAATTCTGGGAGTTGAAGTCCGCCAGGCTTCAAGAGGCCAAGGTTGGACAGCCCTGTTTTAAAGGCTTATCTCCGTCTTCCAGGGGAGTGGCTGTCCTTTTCCCTCTCCCCACTTTGCTCACGGTCCTTAATTGCCCAATTGTTAGGAATTCCATACCTAGTTTGCTGCTTTCCTGTGAAAATCGACCCAAAGCCACGTAGGACTCTGTCGGCGGGAGGGGCTTCTCCTTTCGCTTTGCTCCCTTTGCTGGGGGCGGGGGGGCAGCCAGAAAAGAGATTCACTCAAGAGTTTCTTGGGTCCCGTGTGGACCTTCGTTTGGGTCTCCGGGGAAGAGAAGGGACCTGCTGTGGCTTTAAGCTTCCACAAGGGAAAAAAATCACTTTTCCTTCCTGGGAACGCTTTCACTTTTCCCCGGGTCTGTTTTTCAGCTTTGATTGGTGTGAGTCTTTCTGTTTCCCCCCCCTCCCTCCTTCTCTCGCTCTCCGTGTATATGAGAAACAGAGAGAGAAAGAGAGACGGAGACGGAGAGTGAGAGAGTCGACGGGACTCCGACAGAATCCCCTCCGAGTGAATTTCTGCCCGTCGCCTTTTGCACCAGGACCCGGGGAGGCCCACGATCTCCACTTGGCTTCTCCCAGATAACCGCTTGCAGAGCTCGCTCTCCAGAGCAGGGGCAGCTCCGGGCAGAGGCTGCCCTGCATAAGAAGCTCCAAAACCGCCCCCGCTTTCCGCGATTTCATCCCCCAGGGACCACCAGGGGGCGATCTCTTGGCTGCCGTCTGACTGCCATTGCGCATGCTCCACTCTGTTGCCTTGTAGTCCGGTCGTAAGTTGCTCAGTTGGGAATCTGGTGGAGGCGGGCAAAGGGGTGGATCTTCGAGGGATCGAGAAATCCTCCCCAAAAACTGCTCTAGGCTGTCCAGAAGGGGAGATCCAAGAATGGGGCAGCGGGATGGAGAGAAAGAAACCTAAAGGAATCCCCTACTCGCAATCTCCTTTACATTCCGGTTCCGGGGCTTGCGAGGATCTTTGGCGAAGCAGCAGAGCCAGCTCGGAGGCCTGAGGTGCCAAGTGGCTGGAAGATCCCTTCTGAGCCTGGCAGGAGAGAAGAAGCAGGAAGGGCCCCGGGTCAGAGAAGTTGCTTTTGGAGGGATCTTCAGCTGCTTGAATTCTTCTATTTCTCCCTGATGGAATTTTGGAGATAAATAACGCGAGTAGATATTTAGGGAACCTCATTAGGAAAATTGTTCTTGCTTTCCCTCCAAAGAGTTCCTCATTGGGAGCTATTCTCCCATTGGTCTCGACCATCGGTCACTGATGGAGAGAAGGGTTTTGTGCGCAGAAAATAACATCCAGGTCCTCTTTTGTCCTGTCCTCTTAACCGCTCTTCTTTGCTTATATTTCAGGTTCTGAGGTCCTTCCATGGATGGAGAGTAATTAGGTGGATTGCCCAAATCTTTCTCCTGATCTGTCTTTCAGAGGGATCCTCAAGGATAGAAGTCAAGTTCAGGATACTTCACTAGGTAAGGGGAGACTGTTCCACTGGGTTGAAGATTTTC
Organism: Emydocephalus ijimae; assembly: GCA_004319985.1. Classification (NCBI taxonomy): domain Eukaryota; kingdom Metazoa; phylum Chordata; class Lepidosauria; order Squamata; family Elapidae; genus Emydocephalus; species Emydocephalus ijimae. The sequence goes on along the minus strand of BHEV01002303.1, from coordinate 5,404 downwards.
TAGAAAGATTCTAGTTATCCTTAATTCTCTGTGTCTTCTCTTGTCTTAGTCATTGGATTTGGTATAATGTGACCTAACAAGAAAGATAGAACTCCCTCTTCAAATTAGAAGACTTAAGGCACAGAAAGGAATTCCCTCCCTTCAGAGCAAGCTTATTGTTTGCCTTTCACAGAAAACCGACTCTTCTAGGGAACCACTTTGATAATAGTCATAGGGTACAATAAGTAATCAAATCATACTACGAAACAGGCAATATATATCGTAGGGATACAAGTGACAAAGTTACAGTCATATAGTCACAAGTGGGAGGGGATGGGTGATAAAGAGTGATGAGAAGATTAATAGTTATATTTCAGGTTGTGAAATATCCAGAGATAGATAGATAGATAGATAGATAGATAGATAGATAGATAGATAGATAGATAGATAGATAGATAGATAGATAGATAGATAACGAAAGAAAGAAAGAAAATGAAAGAAAGATAGATAGATATATAAAAAGATAGATAGATAGATAGATAGAAATAAAGAAAGAAAGAAAGAGAAAAAGAAAGAAAGAAAACGAAAGATAGATAGATAGATAGATAGATAGATAGGAAAGAAAGAAAGAAAGAAAGAAAGAAAGAAAGAAAGAAAGAAAGAAAGAAAGAAAGAAAGAAAGAAAGAAAGAAAGAAAGAAAGAATTCTTTATTGGCCAGGTGTGATTGGACACACAAGGAATGTCTCTTGGTGCAAATGCTCTCAGTGTACATAAAACAAAAGATACGTTTGTCAAGAATCATAAGGTACAACACTTAATAATAGTGATAGGGTACAATAAGCAAATCATACTAGAAAACAGTCAATATAAATCATAAGGATACAAGCGACAGTTACACTAATAGTCACAAGTGGGAGGAGATGGATGATAAGGAGTGATGAGATTAATAGTAATAATGCAGACTTTGTTAGACAGTGTTGAGGGAATTATTTGTTCAGCAGAGTGATGGCGTTCTGGAAAAAAACTGCCCTTTTGTCTAGTTCTTATGTGTAGTGCTCTATAGTGTCATTTTGAGGGTAGGAGTTGAAACAGTTTATGTCCGTGATATGTGGGGGTCTGTAAACATTTTCATAGCCCTCTTTTTGACTAGTGCATTATATAGGTCCTTGCTTGAAGGCAGGTTAGTAGTAATTTTTTTCTGCAGTCTTAATTACTCTCAGAATTTACAGTAATTGAGGAAATGCTTTGGTTGCCAAGAGTAAAAAATTCCGTGTGTTTTTCTAAAAGGTTAGGAGAACAATCTAACTGAGGTTTGTTCTTCAGAATGTGGTGGGGTTGGTCTCCTCATTTCATTCTTGGCTCCCATGATGGAGCTTATGAAAGGCAATGTGTAGAAGAGGCAAAAATGGAGGTTTCCTGGGCAGGACAGGAAGAAATCTTAATTTGGTCCTTCAAGCTAGAAAAGATGAAGTTGAACCCTTTCCTGTTTCTATTCTGTCTCTCTGCTTTATAGTAGACAAAATGGAGTCACCGTTGTTCACTGAATCATCTCCTTCTATTGGTGAAGCTGAAAGAACTGCACGATTCCCGACCCAGGTAGGAAGGAGGAGATTAGCATCTTATATGGGGGAGCAGTAATAGACCTCTAGATTCCTTTGGGGACTCAGCATATGATACTGCTATTCCTTGGCCAAAATACAACAAGGAAATTAAAGATTTAAATGTGTCAGTCAAACCTGGCCCACCTCTCAACAAAGATTTGGAGATCTATGGAATTCCTTAGTGACTGTATGATTAAGTTAAAGCAAAAAGGAGATGAATAGTCCAGCTAAATCTATTGTAAGCATCATCTTGTTTTCCTATGATTGGGGAAAGGGATAAAAACAGGAGAAGTAGAAATTGCTTTCTGTATCTTGATGCGTGGAAGTGCTTTCCTAGTGTTTTCATGAATGTTCATGAGTGGGTTTTTTTTAATTTAACTTTTTTATTTATTGAAGTATAAAACACAAAGAAGAAAAATAAGAAGAGAGGAAGGGGAAAAGAGGGGATATAGTGTAATGGGGGTGGGAGGCATCAACTTCCAACTCTCTTTGGTACAAAGGTAATAACATTCCAACCACAATGTTTTGCTTTTACAAAACAGTATGTACAAATTATTTCTATAACAATAAGCCTGTTTAGTTTACAAAAACAGAATCAAAATTTCATTTTTTTTCTCATTGTACGCAGAAAATCCGGAAGCAATTTCAAGCTAGAGACAAAATTAAATATAATCTCTTTTATTTGGATAAAATAATCATTTTCACCATCTCAGCTTCTTGCTATGGGGAATAATATATTCATTCATAGGAGTTTCCTCATGTTTCCAGTACTATGCAAATACAATTCTTGCTGGTGTCAAGACATGTAATATTAAATATACATTCCCTTTGTCATACTTTTCAGGTATTATTCCTAGCAAAAATATTTCTGGCTTAAACTCATGTGTTGGCTTAAGTCCAAACATGTATGTAGTTTTGTCCAATATTTTTTTGCTTATACACATGTCTACCACGTGTGATAATACGTCCCCGGTGTCTGGTTACATTTCCAACATCGGTCAGACATGCTTTTAATCTTCTTTGCTAATCTTGCTGGTGGTAGATGCCACTTATAAAACATTTCATATAATTTTTCCTTATATGTAGATGCCATTGTCAACTTACAATTTTTTTTCCCAAAATTTTTGCCATTTGTCTAAATCTATAGTACAGCCAAAGTTTTTTGCCCATACTATCTGTGATGACCCAGGGTGTGGCACAAAGGAAACACGGGCAGATAATAAGTAGGAATCCCTTTATTAGCTTCAAAGTTTGCCCCCAAGTCCTGGTTATCTTCTGGTCTGGTGAAAAACTCTCCCAGGAACAACCTTTGACTGCAGAGATTCAAGTCCAAAACGTTGTCAACAGAAATCTTTAATTATAAATCCAATCAAGGCAAGATGAGGTAATTCAACCAGCAGGGTAATATAAGGAGTTCCAGAAGGGAAATAGCACGGCAGTAAATCAACCCAGTTGGGAGAATGCCAGGAACGCAGATAACCACAGTCAATACAAGATAAACTAAAGTTTGTTCCTGAAAATGCAGCTCTTAGCTGCCTCTCCTTTAAACTCTCCCCAGGTATGCCTAGTGAAGGGAATCAGGACCCTTTCCTCCCATGCACCCCATGTTGCTCTCTTCTCCATTCTTCCCTGCGTGCCCCATGATGAAGAGGGCCTGGATCTTCATCCGAACTCCCTCTCCCTTTTTCTACCTTTGCCCTGCTCTGCCCAGCCCGACTGCCTTCCCCACAGTTTCCTCCACAGCCAATGGAGCCACACTACCGCTCCCTGTCAGCTCTTCATCTTCCTCCTCAGATTCAGATTCCGACTGGGGCATGACACTATCATTGTTCTTCTTCCAGTTTTAAGCTTAACAAGAAATTGTATATTTTCTTTGTCAACTTTTCATCTACTCCTAACATTATTTGGTCAAATATTGTAGGCTCTTTATAGAAGCCATAATCCTTAATATCTTTCTCATATGTCGATTTTATTTGCATATGCGGCCACCATGATAAATCCATACCTTAATTCTGTAACTCTTGTTTGTTTAAATTCCCCTTCCACATTTAAAGTATCTTTATATTTTATAGTATTACTTTATTAAAGTATTCACAGTACACTGTGAATTCTGTCCTTTTTATCGTATAATGTGTCAGGGCTTCAACAGATCCATCCCCATTCAAATCATAAGTCTCTAGCCACATCTCTCAGAGTAAAAAAAATGATTTATTAGAAGTGGCAATGTTGGCATTAGCTGGATGCAACCAACACTAAAATACATCATTCATTTCCCCCCTGACCCTGGTTTTCCCACCACCCCCTGGATGTATATTCTCCAATGGGGCACATCCATAGCCAAGAGTCATCAATCATGCTCTCCAATAATATTCTTGTACGCCAACAACTTTGGGCTGCCCAAGCGATTATCAGAGGCACTTGAGGAATGCACTGTTTTTCCCACTCCCTTTCTGCTGGCAGCTAAAAAGGCCAAAGGAGTATCTTTTTAGTTGACATTCAGCTCCCCTCACTTCTTTGTGTTCTGTACAACACAAAAAGAAAACAAATTTATTGCAGGTATAGAACTTAGGGTTGCAAACCCTCCCCAAGTTTGGTGGGCTTTCTGCATGGAACTTCGTCACAAGGCGATTGGCTTGGACATTCCTACTCTTTACCCAAGATGCTTTTGATAAGCAGCAGCCTTTCCATTTGATTAAATATTGGAGTTGTCTCCCATGCCACCTCGAATCGATGATTCACTGTACCTCATACTGGATTTGGCCTCCTATGACCACGGGGTCTGGGGGTTCACAAGGTGGGTCGATTCCCCACGGGTTTTTAGAGGCTACTATGGATTACAGGGTTAGGGTTAGTTAGATAAACCCGAACCCTGACCTTTACTATGGGGACATAATGTGTTATATAATTAGGACTGCAGAAAAAACAATCACTACCAACCTGCCTTCAATTGACAACCTGTAACCTGTGCAAGTCAAAAAGAGAGCTGTGAAAATATTTATAGTTCCTTCACATCCTGGACATAAACTGTTTCAAATCCTACCCTCAAAATGACACTACAGAGCATTGGAAGGCGGAGCTTCGTTTCGGCGATACAGCTGCGATCTCGGGGCTCTGAGATCGCAGCAGATATTTTCGCCCCTGGTCGGTCCTAATGGACCTAAACTGTCCCGTAGAGATGGTGATTGTGAAGGGCACTGTCCCAGGATCCCAGAGATATTGCAAAATCTCTGGTTTGATCCGGGAGAAGCCCTTTTGCTGGCGGCGGAGAGGCAGCCTCCATAGCTGCTGAAGTCGGGACAGCTCCAGAAAGAAAGTGGCTGGAAGTGAAAGTGTGTCGGCTGGGTGAGAAATTTCTTTTTTGTTGTAAATTCACTGAGATTTGAAAGGGCACCCTGAACAGAGAAGAAACCTGTGAGATTTATTTTTTTGACAAAAACTGTATGAGCGGCGTTTTTTAAAGTGATGTCAAATTGAGGCTTGGATTTTTTTTTTTTTTTCTTACTTTTTTTGGGGGACTTTAGTGTGACTTTGTAGGTAACCGGATTGAATTTTCTCTTATATATATATTTATGCTCCTTTTGATTTTTTAATTTTCTTTTAGAATAGAGACCCCCTTTGGCTATTTTTTTTTTGTATAAATTATCTTTTTTTTCTGGCTGGGGGGGGAAAGAGCATCAAGAAACTTTGTAACACTGCCAACTAGAGGCTTGAAAATATTTTATTTGAATTGGAGAGAATTGTAGGAAGACTCCTTCTCAAGGACATCTTAATGTGATAAGATAGAGGGAGAGCACAGCAAAATATTATTACAGGTGTTTTCCTG
>BHEV01002298.1:0-21843 GCA_004319985.1 Emydocephalus ijimae | reverse complement strand
ATCGCCCCAGACATGCACTAAATAAAGATCTGAGCTGAACCAGTCACCGACTCCTTGGTTTTCCTTGCGGCGGACACAACAATTGCTAACTGGCTCAGCGTGTTCTATGTTTCAGAAGTAAAAAGATATTGCAGATAAACTGCTTTAGAAGGACTGGAGATGTAGAAATACCTGTATCTGCCCTGAATTTGCTTATGAGCCCTGGCAGTGATTCAGTAGCTGAGACTTTAAGCCATGAATATTCTTGTTGGCTTCTCTAAACAAAGATCTGCTGTGTCACATGCTAAGCCTCTTAGTCAGCAGAAGATAATAAAACTATCTTTTTCAGAATGTGAGAATGTGTAATGAGATCATGTCATACTTGTGATATTATCTCAGTGTACTGTGTATATCTGTATTTGGGCTATTCAGAAGGCTCACAGGTGCAAAACATTTTAGCATCAACATCATCATTTTAGCAATTTAGCTTCAGACAGAAAGACTGAAGCTTTTAAAAAGAAAAACAAAACAAAAGTAAGACAGAATTGTCCCAGTCTCAAAAGGCTCAAATATTCAAATATTGTAGGGTGAAATCAAAGATGCTATCAGATATTTTACTTTTATTTTATTTATTTATTAAATTTATTTGCTGTCCATCTCCCAGAGGCAACTCTGGGCATCTTGGAATTTAGAATTTTGATTAGTTCATTGGAACAGCTTTCATTTCATTTTTTTAAAAAAATATTTATTTATATCTCATCTTTATTACTTTTACAAATACCTCAAGATTGTAAACATGGTTACTAATCCTTCCTTCTATTTTCTCCACATCAACAACCCTGTGAGGTGAGTTGGGCTGAGAATGTGACTGGCCCAAGGCCACTCAACATTTAAAGGAGAAAAATCATGCCAAAAAATCTTTAATAGCTAGTCCAATCCATCACTCTTACTTGTTTCCAACAAAGGGGAAATGTACATAAAGAAACTTACACAGCTGGTAGAGATGCTTTACTGCAACCTCAGACAATTTAGCTTTGAGTAATCTTGAAAGGAGATGACTTCACATCCAAATCCACTTATTCTGGAAGGAAGTAGGGCTAGAATTTAAGTGTAAGATTGTTTAAAGATTCAAGGCTACAATTCTGTGCCTGTTTATTTATATATAAAGCTAATGGGAAATGATGGAATTTATTTAAATGCATTGTAGAACAGTACTATATTTTTTTCTTGTTAGTACTAAGCAAGCAGTGGGTGGAACAAGTTGAGAGTGGATAGACATGCTCTTTCTCTTTATGACAAGTTTTTTTTTACTCTGCTCGTCTCTTTTCTCAAAAAGCAAGCTATAAAAAAAGAGATGGAGTGAGGTGAGCCTGGCTTTCTTCAGAGATCTTCTGAAATTATCCTTGAGCCTCTGGAAAGCTGGCGACTTACTTCTGGCTTAGTATGTTGCATAAAACATCATAGTCATTGGGATTGACATTTGTCCAATTGGTAGACAATTCTGAATTTAAGAAGGTACTCCAGGAAGATTAAGCAGAAAAAACTAATCTGACACCATTTCTATATTTGAAATGAACTTAAGGCTGCATTCTAATTTTACAGTTAGATTACCTGGGGAAAATAATTTTCCTTTCAGGTATACATAGTAACTGGGCAAGTCAGCAAAAATCCAAACCTGTCATTAGAGTTGTATAAGCAATGCACCCAAGAAGCATAAAATAATCAAATGTATAAATACATTAAAATGTTCTAATTCTGGCCTCATAAAAGTTTTATAGTGCCCCTATAAAATAAGAAGTTCATGGAAACAAAGGAATGAGTTTTACAGCTGTGTAACAGCTTATTCCACCAAGAATGTCTTATTCTTCTTTTCATATTAAACTCTTCTTGGAATCAAGCTTGATCCTTACCGGACACATCCATGTGGTTTTCTTGGCAATTACACTAACAATGCAGTCATTTGCCACTATCTCTTCTGAGATTTTGTTTTCCAATTCCCCAATCTTGCCTATAGCTAAATAGTCTCCAGACTAAACACAAACTCAGTCAAGATCATCCAGATGCTGTTATTTTCTGAATACATTCCAAATAAAATGGGCTATAGAAAGTAAAAGAATGCCATTTATTGACTTCAACCAGCTTTTATCGATCTTGTACCTTCCAGGTGTGGAAGTGCACATATTCCATACTCCTTACCTAACATGAGATTGATGGGAGATGTAGACCAAAGCTTCTAGAACTCTTCAGGTTTGGAGTTATGAAGAAATTGTACAGTTTTTGTATCTGATAAGAAAAACCTTAGGGTTCTCTATTTCAATGCTTCATTGCACATTGTCCTTGTCAGGGTCTTTCTCCATGACCAAGCATGGTTAGCTGCACTTCAAATTCAAAGCCAAAAAGGATTTTGGAACAAACAAAGGCATACACCCTGCACCTGTCAGCAACTTTAAGAAGCTGTATCTTTGACTGTGTTCATCCAGTTGCCATGCAATCCCCGGAAAACACATATTTGGATTAAGGAGGTGCTGACAGAATGACCACACCTGCTCTAAAGCAGCTTGTCACATCTTATTGCACCTCCTTAATTCAAATGTAAATCTTTTCCTGGGACTGTGCAGCTACCATAGAACCCCAACACGGGAGTTGATGAGCAGGCAGAGAACCCATACTTTACAATTTGACCTCTGTAGGATACCATGAGTCAGGGTCATGGGAAAGCTGACTTCAGCAAGGTACTCCTCCCAATGCTGTCATCCCAAAACTGCTCATACCTACTGCATGGCATGGAATTAGATAGATGGATGTGTGTCCAGTAGCATTCTTTTGTGCTCACAAAGCAATGTGACAAAGTCAGCCTACAGGCAGTTCAACTGTTCAGACTTGCAGAGCCATCCATTCATTGCCTACTCCTCCCCGGACCCCACAAAAGCCAATGGTTTATGGAAGAGAAGTGAAGGTTGCTGATGGCATCAGCCTTACTAGACACTAGGACCAGCCAAAGAAAGACTTCAGTTTTCTTGGAGTGTGAATAGGAAGCCATGGCTGGTAGAGATGAGAGATGGCAAGATAGACACCCCTGCATGTGGCTCCACGAGCAGGAACATCATCACGGTGAATTCACCAGCCAGGAGACAGGGGTAGCTGATGAAAATCTTCTCAGACAAAGGAGAAATTGGAGGATTACCCACTTGAACTTTGGAGAGGTGTTCCTTGAAAGGAGAACAGAGGAATTGAGTTTCTTGTGGTTGATTGTAACTTGAGCAGCTTGGTGCTGAGAGAATGTCAACATACCCAGAATTGCAGTGGTACATATGTTCAGCAAAAATCTCACTTTTTGAAATACCTTTGGATACACTTAGTTTACCAATCTAAGAGAGATATTGGCCTATGTTGGCCAAAAAGAGATGACTGTGTATTATCTCATTATGGAATATCAATAACTGCATTATCTGAATTGCTACTGCAATAGGCAGCATGGTGAATCAACATTTTAGACTAGGAGAAATGGATGGTTATATGTCTCGGGGGTAATAAGTACACAGAAGGCACTGAATTCACAATGACCCAAAAAGCATTTAACAGTCTTTCAACTTATTTATGATAACCATTTCTGATGTCAAGGCAAATTGGCAAGGATGGGAAGACACACTCAGAACTTTGGACATGGAGAATAAATGGTTGTGCCTATTAATCATTTGTAAAATGATTAATAATTGGAAACAGCCTTTTTCAACACAAAATACCACCTTATACATCCTGTGCATATCCAGTGTAAAGTTTGCCCCAGTTCTGGACAATTTAATAATACACAATCATTTCAAAGCCTAATTTAAAGATATTCAGGCATTGTGGGAAATAAATTGTGGATCTGATCATCACATTGTGGATGTGTAATTGTCCAGTTCCAATTCAAGAAATTCACCTCTAAGACAAAACTTCCATACCATAAAGTTTTGGTTGGCTGATTCTGACTTCAAGCAATAATTCTAACTGGTCCTATCTAACCATTTTATGATGTTTGCACACACAAACACACATGCACACAAACATGGAGAAGCTGCAGATCATTTTGCTAGGCTTCAGGCAGTATGGTCAAAATTTTATTTATCAACACTACTTTTTGAAATAAGATTTTAGTATGATCTGATTGTTTGGTAAAATATATGGAAAACTGATGAAATTATCAAATTGTTTTGGAGTCAGGAAAAGATAATAAGCAGATAAATAAATGGGCAGAAATGTGATATTATGTGTTGATGATCACTCATTCTTTTCATTTTTTAAAATTAATATAGCATTTCCTTTGTGACAAACAATTTACAGTGGAATTCATTACAAAAATTTAAATTTATGTTCACTCAAACAAAAATTCAGAGTCCAGAGACAAACTCTTGTTAGCAATAATTTCCAAAATATAGCAAGCAGCTGAGGAGATGTCAAACTAGAGTATAAATAAACTTTTCCCATTTTCAGTCTTTTGGCTTGTGGCTTCAAATTCTGCTTCTGATGTGTCACCTATTCCATGTGACAGGAAATATGACTAAAAAAAATTTGGCCGACTTTTTTTCTGTGAAACTCATAGTGTTTGTAAGGAATTTGCTTGCTGGCATGTGTCTTAAGGAACAGTCATAGCTGGATTGAAAAAACATTCCTTCATTTCCTTTTTCTGTAAGATTAGAAGTTGAAACAGCTCAAATACTACCAGCCATGGCTTTATTGTCAGGACTTCAACAATTATGATACACAATGAGCCAAAGAAGGCTTGTTTTTTGATTCCCAAAAGGGCAGAACTATTTACTGGAAAGGAAATTCTGGCAGGGCATTGAGAGGTTAATATGAAAAAAAGAACAATGTGCATACAGCACAATTAGCCAGAACACAGGTAAGAATTTAGATTTCTCCAGGTGTTTTAGACTTCATCTGCCACAATTCCTTGCTTCTGAGGCTGACAGAAGTTGAAATCCAAGCTGTCAGGAAGGAATCAGACATCTTATGGTCAAACACAGAAGACTAATGGGCTATGGTTTCCCAAAGTTTTCCAAGCAGGAAGTTGACAGTCATCTATTTAAGATGCTGGTGTAATTCTATTCTCTTCATTGATCAAGCATGGGGCTAAGAAGCTTGTAAATTCTGTGGTAAAAGGTTCTATAAATTAATTTAATGAATGGGCTCAATTAAATATCTACTGATTCATATTGAAAGAAAAGAGTTTCTAATGAATTAGTTTTATGTCTAAGGGCAGATCCATCTCACCAAAATGCACTCACTTCTCAAAATTGTCTGCCCCTCAGAAACTTTGGCACAGAGAAACCAAAGTCAGTCTTCTTTGCTCCTCTGTACATTGAAAATGTAGACTCCCTTTGTTCATGCTTTCCAAGCACAGAGTGATGATTGATGGGTGGGGCTGGGGGGAGGAGTTTGAGGAATGCATGCCTACCACTTACACAATCCTACTTTAGTACAAGTCCCTGGAGTTCAGTTCTTAAACCAGAAAATTTTCAAACCTTGATTTAAAAGATCTGTTTGCTTTGCAGTTCAGCTGAAAAAAGCCCCCAAGACAGTTTGCAAAGGTTATTCATGGCACAGTGCATGTCTTCAGAATTATAGGTTTATAAAAGATAAAGCACAAAAGTAAACAATTGGGGAGTGAAAAGAAAAAACAACACGTTAAGCACTAATTCTTAATCCTAAATTTCTTGCTGGTATTCTTTTTTGCAGGAAGGACAAAACTTTTTCAGCTTTTTTTTCTAATAGATGGGCCTACTGTGTTATATTTCCTGCTTTGTGGATCTATCCCAGAGGTGGTATTCAGCAGCTTCTGACCAGTTCTGGAGAACTGGTGGTGGAACTTTTGAGTAGTTCGGAGAACCAGCACATACCATCTCTGATTGGAGTTTTTACAGTATCCTCCCCCTGCCATGCCCACCAAGCCACGGCCACAGAAGCTGTAGTAAAAATTTTTGAATAATACCACTAATCTATCCCCCTTGTTGAAGGTGTTGCAGAATCTGGCAAGAAAATTGTTCTGTAACAATTATCCCCTGGGTCATATGTCTAGTACCAAATGAATAACATTGTATCAAATATAATATAATGTATTGGCAATAGCAATTGCACTTATATACTGTTCACGGTGCTTTAGAGCCCTTTCTAAGTGGTTTACAGAGTCAGCCTATTGCCCCCAACAATCTGGGTCCTCATTTTACCCACCTCAGAAGGATGGAAGGTGGAATCAATCTTGAGCCTGATGAAAACTGCTGGCTGTCGGCAGAATTAGCCTACAATACTGCATTTTAAACACTGCACCACCATAGCTCTTGGTGGTTTATATAATAATATTAAACTTTTTAAAAAATCTGTGTAATATCCTTTTATTCATTAGTCATAAAATCTAAGAAATAAGTGTCAACTATTGATCAATAACATTAACTCTAATACATTTGCCAATGAGGTGGGGCATGGATGGGACAGCCAAAAGAAACAGTCATAATTGACTGGAGGGCAAATTGATTGGAGGGCAAAAAATTCTTCGGGGTAAAAAGGGATCAATAGCATCACACTGTTTCTAGGTATTTTCTTGCTGGAGTATAATTTGAAAATGTGTGTGTGTGTATGTGTGTGTGTGTTCCTTCTAATCCCAAGATGAAAGTGAGGTGGATGAACTCATAAGACAGGGTGGACAGCTTTTCTTACTTTGCAATTACTCAGGAGTATTTTGGTCTGGAGGCCACAGGTCAACAAGGGAGGTTGAAATAACCTTGTCAGCAATACCAAATATGAATGAGTCTACTTGTTCTCTGTTTGAAATGGTTCTTGTCTCTTTTCACATAAATCAACAGGGAAAGGATGGCTAACTTTCAGTGAAGTCCCGGTTGATCACTGTGTCCTTGCAAAAATCAGACAGGTGCCATGTGAAATTAGATCTCAGGGTGTGTTTATTTTTATAGTACTCACTCTCACTTTAAATTTCTTTACTTTGTGTCCCATTCCTGACTTGCATGGAAGCTAAAAGAAGAAAAAGAAATTTCACTGAAGTTTGTGGGATTTTTTATTCTAATAGTTTTCTGTGGGAAGAGAGTGAATTATTGATGAAATAGCCAAGGTAGCCATTAACCTCCATTTTTCCTTTGTAAAATGGGCATGGCTGCAATGATTTAGAGTGCAAGAGACAAAATACCTTGACTAAAATTGGGGAGGAATTGTTTGGGGGGGCTTATGATTTTTCCTATGATCTATCATCATTCCCCTTGCCCAATAATTTGGCATTCAAATCAATCTGACTTTCCAATATGGATAAGAATGAATTAAATAAGGAAATATTTTGTTTCCTGGTATGAGAAGCATCTAAATAAAAATGGTATGAGAAGCATCTAAATAAATACAGGGCATTTTGAGCTTAGAAATATTATTTTAATTGTTTGTAATTGCATAAGTTATTTAGGAAAAGTAGATTTTAAAAAAAGCTGATCAGAGAGATACATTTTTAAAAAAGAAAATTGCAAACATTTTGGAATCCAGTTTGAATTGATATTTCTGCCTAGGTCAATACAAGTTCAGTCTAGTTTTGGAACAACTTTCCAATATCATGCTCTCCAGAAAGGTTTGGAATTTGAGAAATCTGATCAAAGGGTGATGGAAGAGCTCCTTGTAGTTACTGTTTATCATACTGCAGCTAGCCACTGAAGTAAATGGGAAACACTGTGGAACACTAAGTGAAGGGGATGTATATGTCCTTAGGGAATCACAGCATTATGCTACTGAGGAGCCTGTGGATTTTAATTGAACAGTATCTTCACCATTCAATAAGCATACTTTAAAACCATCAAAATCAGTGGGATTAAGTAAAATAAATTACTTTAGTACTGGTATGTCAATCTTCAAAGTTCCAATATATTACAGTCTTTGACCAGCCTTTTAAATAAAAGAGTACAGTAAACAAGAAATGGTTTGCTACAACAATTAGTTGTTAAGGGAGGGAAAAATCTAACAGGGCAATAAAACAACTAATTCAAAATTTTTGCACAGTTGTGTGACTTAATAAAAATATTTGGTCACCTTGTATGTGAGTATAAGATTAACATCCCTTAAAAATAATAAACATAGAATTTATCTGCATGGCCCTTGTATTTGGAAAGGTATAGCAGTATTGAAGATAAATGTTCTCTGGAGTCAAAGTCAACTCCTTGTAATTTTATACAGTATATATGACAAATACAGTATATCAAAGTGGTTTGGAAGGTGATTCCAACTTCTCTGTCTACACTGCAATTCTGGGATTTCCTGATAGTCTCCCATTTAAATACTAATCAGTTTTGTTTAGGTGGGTTTCTTTTTTTAGTTCATTTAAGGTCAATGGAGTGCTACTTCAAACACAATCTAAACACAAACCCTACCTTGCTGGAAAGAATTAGCATGGGACAAAGTTGCTTTTCTGCTCAACCTCTGAAGAGGAAAAGGAGCTTGGCTTGTGATGGGGGAAAAGGCCTCTGTGGAAACTTTAGAGACACTGCAGCTGCATAGTGGCTGGGGAATTTTGGAAGTTAGAGTCCACACTCCTTAAAGATTGAGAAACACCGCCTGGTGGAATAGCCTGTAATATGTTATTTCAAAAGAAAAATCTGGGCAATTTTGGATCTGGTTAGACCCAAAGTCCTATGAACTCCCTGAAAAGCCTGACTCTTGAATCTCAACTACATCAATTTAGAGTTGGCCCAGGAAAAAAAAATCTTCCTACATTCTTTCCCGGCCAAAGGATGTGGTTTCAAAATGTGGAATGTGGTAGTGGATCCTTGCTCCATTCCTTTCCAGCTTAACTTTGGATTAATCTGCCCATAGTGTGAGCATGCAAAAAAGGGGAATATTTTATTTGTTAAATTGATCTCCTGTCTTTACTTTAACAAGGACAAATTCAAGCTTTTAACTTTAGCCAACAAAAACACGGATTCTTTATTCAGATAAATCAGATCATTATACTCACTTGGCAAGCATACATAACATGAGGCTCTATGCCAGTCTTTCCCAGCCTTGCTCTGTCTACATATTGGATTTGCAACTCCTAGAATTCCTAGCCAACAGGTCATGCAGAAAATTGGGGAAGTGTAGATTCATGAAAGAAGAAGACTACAGGCCAGAGCAGTCTATTCAATGCTGTCTATTGTCTGAAGTAGTCAGATATTTGTCTATTGATGGGTCAAGCTCAAGGGAATGTAGTCAGAACACATTTTCAGCTATTTTCTATCCTTTTCACTAGTAAAGAGGCAGCTCATGGATTTCTTGTGTTCCAATTCATCTTGAAAAGTGACCAAACTGGCATTTGTAGCTGAAAGCAAAACAGTGAAATCAAACATAATTTTTAAAAAAGTAACTACATCACTCATTTGATAAGTCTGTTTACCTTAAGGGGATTAAGGTACTTTTCCTGTTAATTACAAAAATATGTACATGATTTGTATAAATTATTTGCTTTAAGTGACTATTTTTCTTTTGTGTTCCACTTTTTTAAAAAAAACTGCTCAATGTTATTTACAGCAATTTTATTTGTTTTTAACATTTTTTAACATTAATAATGTTTATATCATTAAAATGTTAGAATATTATTGGCCAGACTCACCATCTTGACTCTTTTTAAAAATAATTTTATTGTACTTTTTACCTTGTTTATCTGGGTGTCTCACAGTAAAAGCAGAGTCAGTTTGGAATTGGGCAATGCCTAAGTTGAACAAATCAAATTAAATTAAAGGAGGGAACTCTGACTTTCTTTTTTTCTCTCATATTTTTTGAAATTTCAGTCACAAAATTTAATAATTAGCCACTCTTCTATAAACGCAGACCCTGGGAATTCAAATCAAACATACAAATGATAAATAGATGTGGAATTATGGCAGCACATAATTTTTTTTCTATATCAATACAGTTGAAGTGTTTTGAGAAATTCCTCTTTATTTTACATGGGTGATTCTATTTCTATCTGTTCTGTACGCTCATTTGCATTCTTGAAACCCCGCGCTTTGATTGGCCAAAGTGCGGGGTAATCTGATTGGTTTAGCAAGCCGCGCTGATTGGCCTGCTGAGAATCTCCCGATTGGTGGAAACGAATCGCGGGAGATTCAAAGCGGTGCCATTGGCCGCGGCTGCCGCGGCTTGAGAACAAAAAGCCGCTGTTTTTCCCTTGGAGCCAGATCGGTTACAGGGACTAAATAAAGAGCTGAAACCCTAGTCACTGCCTCCTGGTCTCCGTGCCGAACGGACACGACACTGGCGACGAGGGTGGGATCCCAAGGCTGAACCCATCGAACACGTGTCCGACGGAAGCAAGACCGACAAGATGGCCAGCATCGCTCCACCCGCGCCCTTTAATCCTGCTAGTGAGGACTGGGAATCCTACATGGACAGCTTCCTCATGTTCCTCGAATGCAGCAACATGAAGGACGCCACTGGGCCGAAAAAACGAGCCGTCTTCCTGACACACTGCGGGCCCGCAGTGTTCAAGATGGCGAAAGCCCTCGCGAAACCCACTGACATCAAAGAGATGGACTGGGCCGACCTCGAACCTTTGCTCCGCAACCACTACGCCCTCGCCGTGCCCACCCTCATCAGGCAGCACGACTTCTACCGGCGGGACCAGAGACCGGGCGAAAGCATCAGCGACTTTGTTGCAGAGTTGCGGAACCTAGGAGGCATGTGCGGATTCTCCGACATGGATGAGGCCCTACGGGACCGAGTCGTGCTCGGACTTCGGGATCCAGTCCTACAGAGTCGGCTGATGGCCAAAGGCGACATCGCCCTCACCAACGCCATCGCTGAAGCCACCGCAGCTGAGGCCACCCGGAAGTCGGCAAACCGCATGTGGAGATCGGACGCAGGGGACCGCACCATGACCACCGACCCTGGACGGGCGACTGAGCCCAACCGGAAGCAAGTCACCACGAGACCACCACCCACCATGGCGAATTCCACTCCACCTCTGACACCTTGGACAAGGAGGAGGAAATCCACCGGCTCCAGGCGGGATGCGACCAGCGCAGTCGGCGGGGTCGTAAGTCGGGGACCGCGTGTGCCGGTTGCGGAGGCGACCACCCTTGATCGGAATGCCGTTTCTTCGATGCAGTCTGCCGGCACTGCGACAAAAAGGGTCACATCGCCCGCGTCTGCCGATTAAAGAAAGCCTACAGCCCCAGACGGCGGGACCACAGTGAGCGGAGACGGGACAGCACACCCCCCAGAACCAGAGATCACCCAGCCAACAGCTGATGGGACCGGAGCAGGTGAACCCGACGAGGTGGCGAGACTTGGTGGAAGGAGGAAACCCACCAGACGGTCATCATCGGCCACGCATCAACCACCGACGCCCGAAAAGTCTACATGGAAGTAGGCATCAAAGGTGAGCCATGCAAATGGAGGTGGACTCCGGGTCCTACCTCTCCATGGTCGCCNCCGCTCGGCATCGAAGTCACGGGCATCAACCACATCGCCGAGACCGATTGGGAGCAGCAACTGGCACGGGACTTCCAGGAAGTGTTCGACGGCACCCTAGGCAAGTACCGAGGGCCCCCCATCTCCTTCAGCCTAGACCCTAACATTACCCCGAGACGCCTAAAACCATGGCAGGTACCTTTTGCACTCAGGCCAAAAATTGATGAGCAAATTGACAAGCTCGTGAAGCAAGGGGTTCTACAACCAATTGACCATGCCCGGTGGGAGACCCCAATAGTCACCCCAGTCAAGCCCGATGGGTCGGTAAGAATCTGCGGGGACTATAAGGCCACCCTAAATTGCGCCTTGCAACAAAGCGCCTACCCCGTCCCAGTAGTGCAGCATCTTCTACACTCACTGGGGGGAGGCAAGGTTTTTGCAAAACTTGACCTGGCCCAAGCTTACCAACAGCTACCGGTCGACGCAGAAACCGCGGAGGCGCAAACAATAGTCACCCACCGGGGAGCTTTCCGATGTAACCGACTCCAGTTTGGAGTCAGCGTGGCGCCTGGAATTTTCCAGAGCCTCATGGAGAGACTCCTGCAAGGCATCAAGGGGGTGGTGCCCTACTTCGACGATGTGCTGGTGTTGGCAACCAACCAGCGAGAACTAGAGGGTCGGCTAAGGGAGGTGCTAACCAAATTCAAGGAAACCGAGCAAAAAGTGAAGAGGGAAAAGTGCCAACTTTACACAGAGTGGGTTGAGTTCCTGGGGTACCTCCTAGACCAGCACGGCATCCACCCAACCGAAACCAAAATCAGAGCCATTAAGGAGGGCCCCACACCCAGGACTAAAACGGAACTGCAGGCGTTTCTGGGACTGCTTAATTTTTACAATGTCTTCCTGCCCCAAAAGGCGACCACGGCGGAGCCTTTGCATAGGCTCTTGGACAAGGCAGCTACCTGGACTTGGGGGAAACGAGAAGAAGCCGCCTTCAGGAAAACCAAGGACCTGCTCACCTCAGATGCTGTCCTCATCCAATACAATGAGACCCTACCACTTGCCGTCACATGCGACGCCTCACCCTTTGGCGTCAGCGCCATCCTCAGGCACACAATCCCGGATGGAAGAGAAGCACCCATCGCTTGCTTCTCCAGGACACTCACCAAACCAGAGCGGAACTATAGCCAGCTGAACAAGGAGGCCCTAGCCATCGTCGCAGCAGTGAAGAGGTTCTACGAGTACGGCCGCACGTTCACAATCATCACAGACCACAAGCTGTTGCTGGGCATCCTGGCAGGGAACCGGGCCACCCCGAACATTTTATCTCCCAGGATGACAAGGTGGCCTGAATTCCTTGCCGCCTACAGCTACCGGCTCACACACTGACCCGGTAAGACTATCACACATGCAGATGCTTTGAGCCGCTTGCCGCTACCTGATCTAGACACCGACCCAGCACCCACGATGAGCACCCTCAGCATAGAGACTCTGCCTGATCTACCCATAACCGCGTCAGACATTGCCCGAGAAACCAATAAAAACAAACGTCTGGTGCAGGTGTTACATTGGGTAGAGAAAGGGTGGCCGGAAAAGGACAACGACGAAGCATTCAAAACATTCAGAAACCGGCAAACGGAACTCTCATTGCAAAAAGGGTGTGTACTGTGGGGGGTTAGGGTGGTTATCCCGGAAAAACTGCAAGGGAAGGTATTGGAATTGTTACACGAGGGGCACCCGGGCATAGTTAGAATGAAAGCCCTGGCCAGGAGTTATGCTTGGTGGCCAGGGATAAACAAATCGAGGCCTGGGTGGCAAGGTGTTAACGCTGCCAAGAAACCAGACTGAGCCCTCCCACAGCACCGATCCTGGAATGGGAAACCCTCAGGGGACCTTGGTCTAGGGTCCACATAGACTTTGCCGGGCCCACCAAGGGACATACATTCCTAGTAACCGTAGATGCTTATTCCAACTGGTTGGAGGTAAGCAACATGAAATCCACCACCACAGAGGCTGTGACCAAGGAACTTTGCAAACTATTCGCAACCCACGGCCTCCCAGATGTCATCGTGTCGGACAACGGGCCCCAATTCACCTCGCTGGAATTTGAAAAATTCCGAGCGGAACGGGGCATACGACACGCACTGACAGCTCCGCCGCATCCGGCGGTGAATGGAAGGGCGCAACGGATGGTTCAATTCATGAAAAAAACCATCCAGAAAATCGAACATGGGGAAATCCAAGACAAAATAAATAAAATGCTTTTTATACAACATATAACCCCGAACACAACAACGAACAAAAGCCCAGCAGAGCTACTAATGGGGAGGAAAATAAGGTCCCCACTCGACAGACTGCACCCCACATACAACCCGGAAAACCCCCCAAACTCCTCCAGCAAGCACCGGTCTTTTGCGCCAGGCGACGCCGTCTACGCAAAAAACCTAACCAGAGACCCACTATGGGTACCAGCAACCATAACTCAACTGACAGGTCCCCACTCGTACTGGCTGCAAACAACCGACGGACGAGCGTGGAAACGCCACATCGATCAAATAAGATCGAGAACGGCCACAAGAAACACAACCGACACGCAACCAGACACAGAAAATCCCCTTAACACAAGCCAAGAGGGGAGGGAATACCCCAGGAACCAAAACCCAGAAGAAAGGAACCAGCCATACTCACCAGCAAGCAGCCAGCTCGGAACCTCACCAGGGAGAAGCAGCCGGGCCAGCTCAACCAGCCTGGAAAGACCAGGCGGGAGCGGCGAGAACTGCAGCTCAACCAGCCCAGGTAGACCAGGAGGGAGCTGCGACAAGCGGCCCGGCAAGGCCTACCAGGTGGTTCCATCGACGAGGCCAAGAGACACAGAGAACCCGACCGAACCGGCCGGGAGCCAACCAATGACTGACCTGCGCAGGTCCAGTAGGTAAGTGCGGAGCCTGGCCTACTTACGGGACTACGTTACGTAGGACCAAACCAAGAGGGGAGCGGTGTTTTGTATGCTCATTTGCATTCTTGAAACCCCGCGCTTTGATTGGCCAAAGTGCAGGGTAATCTGATTGGTTTAGCGAGCCGCGCTGATTGGCCCGCTGAGAATCTCCCGCGATTGGTGGACGAATCGCAGGAGATTCAAAGTGGTGCCATTGGCCGCAGCTGCCGCGGCTTGAGAATAAAAAGCCGCTGGTTTTCCCTCGGAGCCAGATCGGTTCCGGGGACTAAATAAAGAGCTGAAACCCTAGTCACTGCCTCCTGGTCTCCTTGCTGAACAGACACAACACTATCAACCAGCAGGTATTATTCCCCCTACCCAAGGCTTCCCAGGAACTGGGCATGACACCCATGGCTTCTTCCTCTCATTTTACTTAAACTGCTTAATTTCATTTGAGAGGCAAGAAAAAAAGATAGGACTGAATAGTAATGGGCAGAAAGGAAGAGAGAAAAGGTTGCCCTGGATTTTTGTCTCTTGTTCCATTCAGATACTGGCATGCAGCCACTGAAAGATTATGCCCAAGAGACCAACTCCCTTGAGAGAAAATCATACTTAATCTCTCACCAATTGCTTAAACAGCAACCAGAACACAATGTTGTGCATATTTATTTACTGAAAACATGTGCATATAATTTCCTGATAAAATTACCTTAAAATAGTTTACAATAAAACTCACAACACTAATTTAAAACAATTGATAAAAACAAACATTATCTAAGACATGCTAAGTAAAATGAAAAACAAATAACACTGAGCACAAAAGCAACAGTCAAAAGTTTAAATATTCTACGGCATTATCCCATTACAGTATTAAGAGTCCCAGAAACATTCTGGTGTGCACAGATAATAAAGAGGATTCCAAAATGTCTAGAAAGCTTGTTTCTGAGTAGGCACTCATCGCATCTCACAGGAGCAAGAATAGATCCCATAAAGATGGACTTAGACTAGGAGTCGGAGCATAGGAGAAGCGGAAGGAAAATAAGTTCCCCATTCAGGAAGGGCCTTTAAAATCCTTAAAGATTGAGTTCTTCCCCTTGACATGACACAAGAAACTGAACTAGGAGTCAATGAAGACCATAAAGAATTGGCATAATGTAGCTTTTATCACCCATTCCAGTCATCACTTTCACTGCAATATTTTGTACTTATTGTAAAGATGTGAACAGAATTTCTCATCAATTTATATCGTGCTACAGTAAATAGTATTAATGGAATTAGTCACATCCTATTTCAATTTTTGAACCCACATAAATGCATTTAATGTTATAGGTAAGTGTTGGGTTCTTCCTAAGGCTTAGGTGGCTAGTACCAACAACTGGCCCTGGCTTGATTTATTCTATGCTTCTCCCTAAGCATTTTACTATTACTTCCTTCACATGCATACCAATGATTGGTTCACCTGAATCCCTTAAGAATTGCTGGCTTTGTTTCTTTGTTGACTTATCTGCTTCTGTTCAGAAACAATCTCCATGGTGGCATAAAATAAAATAATAAACAGAGTTACACTATAAAATACTAAAGGAATGTAAAAGCAGAAGCAAACCAACCTTGAAACAACACATGCCATCCAGAAGAACAAGTAATCAAGAAGCTGTCATATCTTGGCCACATTGACTCTTCTTTGGATAGTTTGACAACATGAGGAAAGGGTGCATCTTATTGGGGTAAAGACGGAATTGCCCTGGGTAGATCTTTAAAAACATTCAGGAAAGAAAATTAAGAAGTCTTATTAAGAATAAAGGACCAAGAAAAAATAGATTTGAGCATTAAAAGAACCTCTTGCTTTATTTATTTTTATTTATTTTATTTATCTGTCAATTGCTTACAAGATAATAGGTACAAGTAAAAACACAGTTATGAACACATGGATACATATAAGAAAAAAATATATAAAAGAAACAATAGGACAGGGATGGTAGGCACATTGGTGCGCTTATGCACGCCCCCTTCAGACCTCTTAGGAAACTGGTGAGGTCAATAGGAGACAGTCTAAGGTTAAAGTTTTTCTGGTTTGGGGAAGAAACCACAGAGTCAAGTAGAGTATTCCAGACATTGACCACTCTGTTGTTGAAGTCGTATTTCCTGCAATCAAGTTTGGTACGATTAACCTTGAGTTTGTATCTATTGTTTGCTCTTGTGTTGTTATCGTTGAAGCTGAAGTATTCATTCACAGGTAGGACATTGCAATGTATGATTTTATACACTATACTTAGATCGGACTGAAGGCAGCATAGTTCTAGGTTTTCTCGGTCTAGAATTTCGAGTCTGGTGGCATAAGGTATTTTGCAATGAGTAGAGGAGTGGAGAACTCTTCTTGTGAAATATTTCTGGAGTTTCTCAACTATGTTAATATCAGATACGTAATGTGGGTTCCAGACTGATGAGTTGTATTTGAATATCGGTCTAGCAAATGTTTTGTATGCTCTAGTTATTAGTGTAATATTACCAGAGAAAAAGCTACGTAAGATGAGGTTAACAACTCTTAATGCCTTTTTGGCAATGTAGTTACAGTGAGCTCTAGCACTTAGGTCATTTGAGATGAGTACTCCAAGATCCTTGACAGAGTTTGGATCATCAACAAGGTTGTGACTATTCAGCCTGTATTTTATTTTCTGATTTTTTTTTTTTTGCCAATATGTAGGACAGAGCATTTATTTGTTGAGATTTGAAGTTTCCATTTGTCAGACCATTCTGAAACATAGTCAAGGTCTTTTTAAAGGGTAGAAGTATTGTCTGTGGTGTTGAATAGCTTTACATCATCAGCGAAGAGAACACAGTTGCTCTTGATATGATCACAGAGGTCATTTATGTAGAGTATGAAAAGAGTTGGTCCTAGAACACTGCCTTCAGGGACACCACTGTTGACAGGTACAGAATTTGATAGGACGCTCCCAATTTTGACCATTTGTTGTCTGTTTGATAGGAATGCTTCTATCCAGTTATGCAGGTATCCAGAGATACTGTAAGATTTTAGTTTTAGGAGTAGTTTGTCGTATACCACTGAATCAAAGGCTTTACAGAAGTCTATGTAGATTGCATCTTTGCTTTCCTCTGATTGGGTTGTGTAGTCCGTATGTTTTTGCAGTGTAAGAGTTGTAGATTACAGGATAGTTTTTTCCTAAAACCAAATTGTTTATTAGAGAGTAGGTTGTTTGTTTCCAACTGGAGGATGATGGATTGGTTAATAATTGATTCCCTGACTTTACAGGTGATGCAGCATAAGGAGATTGGTCTGTAATTTTCAACTAGGCTGGGGTCTCCCTTTTTGAAGATGGGGATGACTGCGGCTTGTGACCATAGTTTTGGCAAGGAGCTCGTCCTGAAAGATTTTTCAAACATTGTGCTTAGAGGTTCGGCTGTGGCAGTGGATAGCTTTTTTAAGAAGTAGACACATATTCCGTCCGGTCCAATAGATAGAGATGGTTTTAGATTGTGGAGTGCTTTTTCAACAGGTTTTCTTCTTGTTTAATGTGATAATTGGTGCATTCAGTTTTTATCTGGTGGCATAAATTTTTGTATTGGCTTTTGAAGTTGGCAACGTGACCAGATTTGTTTTTTCACCAAAGTGATTTCTTTTTGGATTGAAGCTTCCTTATTTTTATGGGTAATTTGTTTTTTCTGGTTTTGGGAATTGTAAATGGTACATATAGTTTGATTACTCTTTTGACTTCAAGTAAAAATATGTTGTAATGGTTTCCTACAGCATTGCATCCAGAGAACAGAAATTGCCAATCAAGGGATGAGAGATTGTTGTTTATAAGATCATAGTTGCCTTTTTTGAAATTATAATTGGGGATTCCATTGTTGTGATGATTTTTGTGTGGATGTATGTTGAGACAAAAGTAAATCATGTTGTGGTCACTGTTGGAAAAGGGTTCTTTAATTTGTATTCCGTAAATTGAATTCAAACTATTGCAGAAGATGAGATCGAGACAGTTATTAAATCTAGTGTTGTTGGTTACTAGTTGTTGTAGTCCCAGATTTGTTACTGCATTGTAGAAGGTTGCATGTGTGGGTTCAGTTATATATTCGTTAAGTGTCCAGTTAATATGAGGTAGATTGAAGTCACCAAGAAAGATAAAAGCATGTGGGCAGGATGCTGCCCATGTTAGTAGTGTATTTAGCTTGTTTGCATGTCATAATCAGAAGCTCTGTAACATAGTAAGTAAGCAAGTATTCTAAGTAGCCTATCTAAGCATGCTGCATATTAATAAGGAAGCATTTCAAAAGCTCCCTAAATGTATAATAAGAATCAATGGTAGTATTCTACCGGTTTGGCCCGGTTCTACCGAGCCAGTAGCGCCAATGAGCAGTGAAGACCGAACCACTTCTCTCCGCCACTCTGATGTTAGACCCACCCACCTGCCTGGGCTACCATACTCACCTTTATCCTCCATTTTTGAAGAGCAGCTGCTTTGTGTGGCACAGCAGAGGGCTGCGCGGCAGCTGCTGAAGGGACCAGGAGAGTGCAGGTTTGCAGGAGGTGAATTGCAATGCCTTTGTGCCTACACAAATGCCTCTGAGCCTGTGCAAAGTGTGCATTTGGCACACGCACACACTTAAAGTGTGTGCATGTATGCCAAGCGTGCCCACTAAGCCACACCCACCGAACTAGTGGTAAAACATTTTTAATCCCACCACTGATAAGAATAGTTTGTAATTTATCTGAGATTACAGAAAAATGACAGAGTTCATTAAGAGAAAAGTCCATATTTTATCTGTGTGAAGAACCAAAATCAGCAATCCGATATCCTCAAGGTACAGTATTTTGAACTTCCATAAAGTCCAGCAGTGCAGTCAGAAACAGGAGGCTGTAGCAACTGAATTTAAAATATCAGAAAGGCGTCAATCCACTGCTCCTGGTGTAGAATCCTCTGTTTTGAAAACAGAGAAATAAAATGCGCCAAGCCTGCACGCTTGGTTTTTTTTTAAAGTATACTGCGATTAAAAAGGCCCTTTCCCTTGTTCAAACTCCAGGAGATAGAATTAAACCTATTGATGAATTAAAGTTCACCTGTTTTGTGATGAAATCTGACTCAGATTTCTTTTATTCGTTTAAGATTAGTAACAATACTCTACTCACCTGTTCTTTGTTTTAATTCTTTTATTGGAATGCAGTTTTATAAGTGGCAAGAATTTCCAGAAATTTCATGCTTCGAGATTTCTGTTTAGCTGGAAGATGGTTACTAGAAACTTACGTCATTTTGTAACAAGTGAATTTTTACAAATATAAAGTTAAGCAGAAAGTGTATCTTAATTTTTAAACAAGATCCAACATCCCGTCATATCCCCGAAGTTAGCATTACTGAATTATCTCTTTGCACTTTCCCCAAATTCATTCTATATTATTTTGTTTTGTTTAATAGACATCCAGTTATACTTTTAGTTGGTGAAGAATTGTCCCCATTTGCTCCACTGAGAAAATTAGAAAGGTTCCTTTATCTGAAGGAACCGCTCTAATTGCTATCAGCTTTTCAAACAACTGGAATCATTCTGGTCAAATAACCCTCTCAATCTCAATCCTAAACTCAGGGTTCTTTATTAATCACAATATTACTATATCACAATATAGTAATTTTCTGCAAGAGAAAAGAAGCTATATAACTAAATGGCTATATTTAATCCTTAGAACAATCATTGGAATGACATTTGCATGGGCCAAATGGACTCTTCTGTGAAGCTAGAGATGAGAAAGACAACAAGTTAATTTTTGTTTTAAAATCAGACTATCCCTTATTCTTGCAAGGTGTGTAATGTGACTGAGAAATATGTCTTATTACACATTTACCACATCACATGCTGGATATATTGCACATTTCTTCAGTCCAGAAAGAACTAGTATATTTTTGGTAAAAAAAAAAATTAATTTGAAGAATTACTTCATAAGGGCTGTAATTCCCCAAAGTAATTAAACTTCACTTCTAAATGGGAATCATATTGATAGTTTTTTCCAGCCTGGAAGAAGGCAGAATCATTTTATAAAACATGCAGGATACAGCTGCCTTGTATGGAAGGGAGGAGCTATTTATTTCTGTTATAGTAACAAACCAACACGTCTTCCACCCCCCTGGCAGGTTTGAGTGGGGGGAAACTGTCTGAGTTCCACTTCTACATATTCTAATGGTGAACAAATCAAGATTTTGGAAAGACAAGGAGGGGGAGAAAGCAAGAGTGAGCAAGAGAGAGATTAATAATAAAAATGCTTAAAGGAAGCAGCATTTTTTAAAAGAAAGAAAAGGTCTCCATGGTAAACTATTGTTCTTTTGGGGATATTAGCTCATTCAAAGCTGAAGCCATTGTGTTCCAGGTGTTTTTATATTTGCTTCAAAACATACTGAGACACTTACAATAAAACATTATTAGAGTTGAATTGTTGCTTAGCATGCAGGCATTAAATATGCTTTTGTGTGCATTGTTCAAGATAAATAACTTATTTTTTATTTTTAGCTACTAAATGAATTTTATTTTTTCCCAGAAAATGTCACAACTGCAATGTGTGAAAATATTTGAGAAAACCTAGTAGGCTCCCAACTCTGAGTAGATTTAAATGTATCTCCCTAACTTCAGACAGAGAATGGCAACTAACTGTGCTTTTTGTCAATGACAGAAAAAATACAGTAAAGTTGCTTGCATGCTACCCTAGCACAGTGACAGAGATAATGTGAATGGACAGAAAATGCTAAATATCTGAAATAAATACAAGCTGTGCATTTTTTCCCTAAAGAGTGCTACCTAGGCCTGAAAGTTTATTGCTAGCAATAGGCATTTTTGGAATCTACTGAAGGAAAATATCATTGTTGTATGCAGTCAAAAAAATCACAGCTGGATATGAAAAGAGTCAATTGCTTTTTCAGCAGAAATTCAAAAGACAGGCATGCACATCCTATAAGGTTACTAGTAACACTCATTATATAGAATGAGATTCATAGCAAGTATTAAAAATGCATTAAACCACATACCTGTTGGAACTTACCTCTTTCTTTCTTTCTTTCTTTTTTTTTTTTTTAACAAAAGTGAGCATAAAAACTCTTTTTCGCCTTTTTAAGTGAGGGATTTATTTTTTCATAATTGTTACAGTAAAACCAACATGATTTATTTTAGTATCAAGAATAACAGCAATCCTGCATCTTACGATATATCTAATATCCTTTATAAGAATAGGCAGAAATAAAGCGTGAATATTTTACTTTGGAGTACATTGAATCTTTGAGGTCTATCAACTAAAGGCTGCGAGAAAAATGCACCGTTAGTGTTAAGTTCTGTGCATGGGCGCTAAGAATGGAGACGAGCCGGTGACAGTGAACTTCAAAACTCTTTATTAACATGGTGTAACAGCTCAGCTCTATGGCCACAACGGCCCCTTTTATATAGGCAATCTCTTGAGTATTTAACCAATAAAACACAGGGAGCACTAGCTCCATTAACCAATGGGATAGGCTCGTTAATAGCCAATCAGA
>BHEV01002297.1:0-13550 GCA_004319985.1 Emydocephalus ijimae | reverse complement strand
CAGGCTTAACAGTACTGATTATCACCATTATAGCCATGCATGGCACAAGTCCTGGTTATTCATAGGATCTACTATCTCTAAGGTCTTCTGTCCAGTACAGAGGTTCTGACCATCTCTGGAAAACCAGTAGCAGAAATTTTGAGAAGTTTGGAGAACCGGCAAATATCACCTCTGACTGCCCCCATCCCCCATCTATTCTCTGCCTCCCGAGTCCCAGCTGATTGGCTGGGTCTTCTTTTGTTGCCCTGCACAGGACAACGGAGCTGGAAAGCAGCCTTGTGGGGTGCCCCCTCTAAATGATGTCTCCAGGTCTCAAATGCAGCCTTAATAGCCAACAACTCCTTTTCCCAGATGGTGTAATTGTGCTCAGAAGCTGTGAGCTTCCTAGAATAGTATGCGCATGGGAAAAGAGGCGCGCCGTCCTTCGGGGCTTATAACAGTACCGCTCCAATAGCGACATTAGAGGCATCTGTCTTGACCACAAATGGACGATATTGGCTCGGCCACAAACGCTTTCTTTAAAATTTCAAAAGCCTGTTGTTGCGGGGGGCCCCACAGAAACGGGACTTTCTTACGGAGGAGCTGAGTTATGGGATCCATTAACTTAGCAATGTCTGGAATAAAGGTCCTATAGTAGTTGGTGAATCCCAAAAGACGCTGTACGTCATTCCGGAATTGATGGAGCGGTTGCGGGAGGCTACTATCTTCACTAAACTAGATCTGTGTGGGGCTTACAACTTGGTTCGGATGCGCAAAGGGGACGAGTGGAAGACGGCGTTTGGCACTCGTCGAAGATGGCGTTATGGTCAATTCGAGTAAACCGTCATGCCATTTGGTCTGACCAACGCTCCCGGGNACGGCGTTTGGCACTCGTCGAAGATGGCGTTATGGTCAATTCGAGTAAACCGTCATGCCATTTGGTCTGACCAACGCTCCCGCAGTATTCCAGCATTTGATGAACGACATTTTCCAGGACATGCTGGATAGGTTTGTCGTGGTGTATTTGGACAACATTTTAATTTACTCTCGGTCCAGAGATCATCATCTCCAACAGGTTCGTCAAGTGCTTCAGCGTCTTCGGGAGAATAAACTTTTCGTGAAACTAGAGAAGTGTTTCTTTTTTCAGTCGTCGATAGAGTTTTTAGGACACATCATTTCTCCTGAGGGCATTGCTATGGACCCTAAAAAAGTCGAGGCCTTGTCCAGTTGGGAAGCCCCACACAGATCTAGTTTAGTGAAGATAGTAGCCTCCCGCAACCGCTCCATCAATTCCGGAATGAGTGGCAAGGGATAGCTATTCCTCACAGTGATGGCGTTTCACCGTTGATAGTCGCAGCATAGACAAAGCTCTCCCAATTTCTTTTTAACAAAAAGAACAGGAGCCGAAAGGGGGGACGATGAAAGTCTAATAAATCCCCGAGCTAAGTTTTTATCTAAAAACTCTCGGAGCGCAACCAACTCAGGCTGTGACATGGAGTATAACCGACCCTTTGGTAAAGGAGCATCCGGTATCAGGTCCATGGGACAATCATAAGCATGATGTGGTGGGAATTGATCTGCCTCCTGTTCGCTGAAAACATTGGAGAAGTCCGACAGCTCTGAAGGAATTGAAACAGCAGGAGCCGTGATATCTTGGCCAGTGCAGATGTGTCTCAGGTGGTCCACACATTGGAGACTTGGAAAAGAAATGGCGTTCTGCGCCCAAGCCACA
This sequence comes from Emydocephalus ijimae, assembly GCA_004319985.1. NCBI lineage: Eukaryota > Metazoa > Chordata > Lepidosauria > Squamata > Elapidae > Emydocephalus > Emydocephalus ijimae. The sequence goes on along the minus strand of BHEV01002297.1, from coordinate 11,839 downwards.
GCAGGCTCCACCCTTTCATCTTCAGAGTCATCAGAGTCAAAACTCACAGCAGCATCGATCCTTTCAGTCACAACATCCACCAATCCAAGCCAAGGCCACCAAGCCATGCCCACAGAACTGGTAGTTAAAAAAATAATAATCCCTCTACTGGCCCAGTCCATCAGGTCTCACAACATGGATATACTTTGGTTGCCATCTTTTAAAAAGTGATATCTTGTGGGACTAAGGCGATGTGCCTTCTTTCTCACAGCACCTGCTCTATGGAACAACTTCTCCAAGATTTGGAGAGTCCCTGTGAATCCCTCTTGGTCTTCCAAAGGACCTTTAAGACCTGATACTTTCTCCAGTATGTTAGGGGAGATCAACATGCAACGTGAATTGGTTGTATGGCACCTTTTCTCTCCACCTTTGTATTACATCATTTTAATTATTTTATTTTGGTTATTCTTCTGCATTTTGATTTGTTTTAAATTGGTTGCTATTTTCCTTCCTTCCTTCCTTCCTTCCTTCCTTCCTTCCTTCCTTCCTTCCTTCCTTCCTTCCTTCCTTCCTTCCTTCCTTCCTTCCTTCCTTCCTTTCTCAGGAGTCTGGCAGAAGAAAGAAAGAACGACTTCCATCAATAACATATGAAATGGCTCAGAAATAGCTTCTTCATCTTCTTAAAATGAACATTGTTCTTTTCATGTTAAAAAAAAAAAATTCAGGAAATATTTTTTTGAAAGTTCTTCATCTCATTTGTTTTTTTTTTATTATTTACAATGATGTTAACAAAGAAAAAAGAAGATACCTCTTAACTTCCTCATAACATTTCTTAAGTCAATCTTTTTCATCCTGGATCTGATCAAATAAAGTTTTTTTCTGTTTTGCTTTGCTTTCAAGGGGATGGAAGTTATCCAGAGCAGAAGACTCCCTCACGCACACTCAGAAAGAAAGAGTGGGGGGAAAGGCATTTGATAGACACATTGGGTGCTCATGGGAATCCCAATTATATTTATTTTTGTTTTAGTTGTCTGAATTGTTATTCCTGGTGATCTAATTTCATTACATTACTGCAATTAGATTCAGCCAACCAAACTATGATGCTTTTATCCAGTGAAATATCTGCTAAAATTTAGATAATGATTCTACTTTTCTTGTCTTTCTAAAGCCAAATAAATAATGGCTGTCCCATGCATGCAATTTATATCCTGCTTTATCTTCACTAAGCGGCCCAAGTTGCTAACCACAATTAACATAAGAAGACAAACTATCAACATATCAAAATGGAAACATAAGGACATAATAAAGCCTTGCAGATGCAGATAATAAAGCAACAGCTTGTAGACCTAATCCCATTAGAAAAATAAAAATAGTACAGGAGCTAATAAAATGGTATAATTGAATTCCAATAGCAATAAGATTTTCAAGGAAAACAGCCAGTTCCACTGACCTGTTAAGGCAATGAGAAGAGGCAGGCAAATATCCTTGGGGAAAACCATTCTATACATCTGACTTTACCTCCATTTCTTTTTTGCAAAATTACCCCTTTCCCAAATTGTACAAATCGGGGAAATTATCATGGGATTGCGTGATGTTCTTGCAACTACCTTGCATGGTTTTAACCTAAACCCAGGGGTGGGCTTCAAAGATTTCAGCAACCAGTTCTCTGCCCGGTTACTGGGTGGGCGTGGCCTAGGCAGCCTCCTGAGCCATGGCGGTGGGGGGTTTCCTTCCCCAGGCTCCGGAGGCTTTCCTCAAGCCTGTTTGCTTGGGCCTGTTTCTGGCCTTCTGGAGCCTCCAGGAGGCCTGTTTTTGGCCCTCCCTGAGTCTCTGTTTTGGGCTCTGCACTTACCTTGCATCCAAAATGGGCCATGTAGAAACTCCTGGGAGTGGTAGGGTTGGAGGGGCAGGGCAGGATGGGCAGGACCAGCCAGCGGTGGGATTTGGTGTTCTCTGAACTAGCCATGACATTAGCTACAGGTTCTCCCAAACCCAGGCGAACCTGTAGCAGTCCACCCTACCAACAGGGAAGAAGTGATTGAAGAAGGAGGTTACGAATACATATTATTGTTCATTTTTTTTGTTTACCAATAGAAGAACCTACATACCGGGCTTTAAGAAAAGCACAATTTGGTGAATTCTGAGGAAAGGTGGGCTCAGATCCATGGTTTTTTTCAAAGAGAAAAGAAAGAATGGGGAATCCTACAGATGAAATGCTGAAGATACAGTTGCAAAAACTTCTCACCAAAGGAAGAAAAATATGGAAGAAACCAAAGATATATGCAGAGTTCTAAACAACAAAAAGAAAGAAGGATGAGTATGGCAAATGGAAAGAGGGGAGTTTAATAAATAAATGAATACCTGTTGTATCCAGAAACAAACAAATGGCATGTCTTTCTATCGAAGGAACTAAAGAACAAATATAAAGCCATAATAAACTGTCAGAAAGACTTAGGCCCAGATAAGCTGAGGCTTGTGAGAGATGCCAAACACAGATCTGTTGTGATCTCATGAGGCTAGTACTATTTTATACTGCCTTAGTAAGGCCACACTTGCAACAACAGAGACAATAATGTCTACAATGATAAGAAATGGGAAAGGATCTAGGTGAATTTGGATGCCTGAGACAGTGGGAACTATATTTTTTCTATGAAACTAGATACTCTTATTATCTTATTTTTATATCCACTGTCCCATATTTATTGTTGTACATGAGCCTAAGCCTGTTGGTCCTTGAGAGTAGTTGCCCCTATAATTTGATGTAACAAGGGATGTCCTCAATTAAGCCTTTGAAAAACTAACTTGTTCTTCTTTGAAAGAGTGAAATACTAGCTTTAATAAATCAGGAGAATGCTACAAAAGCCTTTGACACAATGAATCATGACACATTCCTCTATAAAATGGAAAAAAAATTGAGCTAGATGATATTACTATTAGATGTTCCAGTTGGCTGAATGACCACACTCAAAGGTGTTCGTTAATCATTCCACTTCAGCTTCAAGAGATGTATAAAACAGTATGGCAAAGGATTCTGTTATAGGTCTTTGGTTTTCAACATTTTTATCAATGGGAACTTGAGGAATCTGAAACATCTAGGTGGCTAATGTGAAAGAGAAGCTATATACAAGGTTGTGTCTTGAATGGAAATGAACAGAATGGAATTAAGCAAGGGGAAATGGAATATTCTGCATGTGAGTATGAGAAATACAAAGATAAGCACAAAGGAAGACTTGGCTTGAGACTCTTGAGACTTGGCTTGACCACAAGGTAAAATGACCCAGAAGTGTGATATAGTTAAAATGGAAAATGACATCTTGGGGTGCTTTATCATAGTATCTAGATTACAAGAAGTAATATGTCTACTCTGCTCTGTTCATATCCAATTCATAGGCATACATACAATTTGGGATGCCACTGTTAAAAAATATTGTCACAAGTTGGAGAGAGTTCAGAGCAGGCTACCAAGACAGATAAAGTTTTAGAAACCGAGCCCTTAAAGGATTTAGGTAACTTTAACCTACAGAAAACACAACTGAGATATGATATGATAGCAGATATCAAAGATGTGAAGGTTTGTCATAAAGAAGAAGGAATGGATTTATTGTTCTGACCTGAGACCGTAATTAAGCACACACTTAGTCCGAATAAATCTTGTTTTATTTCAACGCTGGGAATTATTTTCATTTCCAGCCCATAATGAGTCCCAAAGAGTCCCTTGAGATAAGCACCCATCTTTATCTCCTTTGAATTGCTGCCAACAACTAAAGTGCCACATTAACTGTAAAAAAACAACCGAAGTACAAAGTCCACACAGAGATTCAAGGTTTAATCCGAACAGAGTGAACGACTTTGCTTCCTGCAAAGGTTTCTCTCCCACTTCCTTTATACCTTAGGGGAGGGCCAATCACTTCCAAGTCTTAGTCCTGAGTCGTCCCTTTTGTCTTAGCTGCTCTTGCCTTCTACCAGCTCTGTGCACATGTGCACTGTTCTTCTGCCTCGCTGCTGCCAGACTCGGGAGGCTCCAGAGTCATCACACAACTCCCAGATGGCCCTGGCCCCATCTCTGTATCAGATGCAGGACCTTCATCCAAGTCCTCCGCAGACTCCCAGACTGGTCCCTATTCTTCCCCACTGTCTGAGTCCACTGCCATCTGCATAGCAAACCACGACATTTATTCTCTTTTGTCCCAAGAGAGCAGAACCAGAAACAGGTTAATCTTTTGATGCAGGCTAGCTCTCTGGAGGAACCTTCTGACAGTAGTACAGGCTGCCCTATTCAGTGATGAGTTCTTCTGCACTGGAGGTTTTCCATCACAAGCTTGATGATCATTTGTCAGAAATGTTATCCTGTACTGAGCAAAAGGCTGGACTAGATGTTCTCCAAGAGATCTTCCAATTCTATAATTCTGTGGCCTAGTGTCCTTGTCATGAATCAATGATCTCATCAACAGTAGGTTGTCTCCATCGTCAATTAAGTATGATGGAACTCTACAGTATTCCACTGGCCTTTTTCAGATTGGGGAAAAAGGGATGGAGAAGCAACATTTATTTTCCAACTTTCAAAAAAATTGTATATCGCTTTAAGTAGCAAGTAGAAAAAAGAAGACAACTTTGGGGAAGTGAGAAAGCAGATTTTGGTATAGTTTTACATGAAAATACCCCATACCTCACAAACCCAGACATTTCCCCTTTCAGACATAGCTCATGACCTCAGGTATTGAATAGAGAATGTGTCCACAAGAGAAAACATATTGTGCAAAGAAGCCGCTCCTGGTTGGGTGAGTCTGTGATTTTGTGTCTGTGTACATGCCTTTTATATTAAGTATATTGACCTAAGGAGTGGACTAAGAATTAGAGCAGGGGTGTGAAACTCAAGGCTTGCTGGCTGTCTCTGGCCCATGGGGTGCTTAGATATGGCCCACAGGATTGCCCTGGAAACAGCGAAGGACTGACCCATGGTGCCTGTGCAAGTGAAAACGCAGCTCAGAAGGGCGGTGTGCACTGTGTGCAGCCCTTCTGAGCTCTGTTGTTGCTGGCAGAAGGTTGCAGCAATCCATCCCAGCCAAAAATGGAGCTTGGGAGGGCTGCATACAGGCCTCCCAAGCTCTCTTTTTGCTGGCAAAGAACTGCAGGAGGCTATCGCAGCTGAAAACAGAGTTCGTGAGGGCCACATGTGGCCCTCTCAAGCTCCATTTTCACTGACAGGGGGTTACAGGAGGCCGTCCCAATCAAAAATCGAGCAGGCCACACGCAGCGCTCCCGAGCTCTGTTTTTGCTGGCAGAGGGGTGTAGGAGGCTTCCCCAGCTGAAAATGGAGCTTGGGAGCCCATTTTTGCTGGCAGAGCATCCAGGCGCCCCCTGACACGAGTGACATCAAGCTGACTATCGCGACCTTGGCCACACACACCCACACCCAATCCTAATGTGGCCTTCAATGAAACGGAGTTTGACAGCCCTGAGTTAGAGGGAGAGGATTGCCAAACTTGTGTGCCAACATAGAGGGGAGATAAATAAGTCAGGAAGTGTTAAATCGAAATCTAATAAACACAGCACATAAAGATTCCAAATATATAGTTTTTCTTAGCACACGGACATTTTCTATAAAGGGATGCAAGAATTTCTCATTCTCTCTCTTAATGCAAAAACAACATTCAGGTTCTTCTAGGCTCTTTACACCATTGCCCTGTGGACTGCCTGCAGGATATTTACTATGTAAAGTACTTTTTCAAAGGGAACAGCTGTTTCATAGTTTAGACTTTTCTTGCCTAGGGAACAAATTAATAGAACCTTAATTTCTGTGATTAACACGCATTAATTGAACTGTGAAAAGAATGACAAAATAGTCGATCCTTGTTTCCTTCTTGACTAGCTTTATTTTGTTGGTCTCTCTTTTCCTCCCCCCCTGTTATTGTTTTTAAATTCTTCTGTGGTTTTAAAGTGGCAAGAAAAACCTCCATCATTCATGTGTGGATTGCTAAGCATCATGCATTTTGCTGTTACTGTTTGGGGAATTTCTTTTACAGCTGCTTATACCCTGAAGGCAGAACCAAAGAAATTATCCCTTTTACCAAGTGAATTAGGACAGGGAATAGCAAGTTTGTGTGTATTTGTGGCTGTATTTTGCAGCTGAACTCTCTTTCTGAGGAAGGTGTGAAAGAGCTTTAAGCCAACTGTTCTTCAAGGTGGTTTAGCACTATTTCCTGTGCATAATTAGTACCTCCAGAATACAGTGTTCTTAGAAAATAGCTGTGAGGGATTACTTTTCTGTCACTTATTCTTCTAAAGTTTTCAAAGCAGGCAATTCTTCCAGCCCAGCCCAATCAGGACTTATTATTATTATTATTGGTGGATGTTTATGCTCTTGTGTCTATGCTGACTTATAGCAACTGCCTATACAAGTCCCTGTTTTTGTTTTTGCTTTCCAAAAGTTTGGAAGTGTTTGCCATTGCCTTCTTCCTAGGGCTGAGGGAAAATGACTGGCCCAAGGTCATCAATCTGACTGTAGCAATTGAACAGGAAACAAAGTTAAATTAAACTATCAGTGGGAGGATAATCTGGTCTTCACCGCACAGTTTGTGTGGCCACTGATAGTCTATAATGAACCTATTGAAAATATTGTGCATCCCTGTTAGACAGAACATTGGCTGATACCCAGAAAGAATCTCTGTCTGTGGCATGCCACTTGATATAAGCTACTTCTTTATACAAATAATATAAAAAGAGAGAAATTTCTATGCAATCATATGATGCTGAACACTAATTAACTTTGATGCCAGTCTGGCTTTTGGGAAACAGCATCCCAAAGTTATGCTGACACAAAACAGAAGACCCTGTCTTGTGTTTTTCCATTCATGGGGCACTGAACTCTTAGCATTAACACTGTATTCCTTTAAATATCAACATCTGAAAATGTTAGGGCTTTCCATTTTGTACCCTGATTTTTGGCCAATAAAGTGTCAGAGTGAAATCCTGATAACAGCCTCTCTACCATATTCTGAAGTACTGTAACTGCAACTTCCAAATGGTCTTCACCCATGTAGGATGAGTTGAAGTTCCCACAATCTAAATAGGAGGTTGGTAGAACTTGAATTACTGTGCCCAGCCTGTCCTATCCAGGAATCAACTCAACTCAAAATCTTTATTACAGCCAGAAAGCACAACAATAAAATACACATATCCATAATTTTATTAATAAAAACTGTGCAGGAATAGTTACAGCTGGGTGAAGCCAGTGTCTGCTCAGTACTTGACCCAGTGACTTGAAAAAGGAGTGCAGAATAAGACTCTGTTTCACCCTGTTGTTAGCACAGATTATAGATGACAAGTGCACTGAACATCCAGAACATTGTTTTCATAAAATTTAATCACCAATAACATTTGTCACTCAATAGGAGGGGCAGAGAGTTACTTTCAGAGTCTGAATCTTAGAATCAAATCATATGCTGCCTTGGGTTAGGAAAGGTGATGCAAAGTATCTCTCATACAGGATTGGACATTTTTCTACTAGTTGTTGATTAACAATGGATCCCCCATTGCAGAAATCAGCTTGTTCTCTTACTGTGTTCCTCCTCTGGTGTAGGTTTCTGCTATAGAAAGCACTCCAATAACTAGAGCCGAATGAGATAGCACACATATATGTTTTGGTTCCGTATTGTTATATGCTTAAGGGTTTGGAAAACTGATGTTGACCTTGTCCTTTGTAAGGTGTAAGATTAAGTGTACTTGTCTTGCCCTTTCAAACAAAAGCTTGGTCATATGATTCGAGGTTTAAAACACATAGAGTTTCATTGAGGATGAGTGAGTCTTCCTTCTTCTAGGATCTATGAAAAGAGGATTTTTATTTGCCTCAACCATCTTGCCTCAGATATGACTTAAGGGACTCTGAACTTTGCAGAGCTGAGCCTGGTCTTTTTCTTGCTTTGTTTGCATCCGTCTAACGTACCAAGTCATCAAATGCTCTTCCTGCTAAGCTCTATCTAACCTTTCGCAGGCACATTAATTTAGCCTATTTCTGGTTTTAGCCTTAATGGCTGGTTATTTTACCGACTCTCACAAAACAAAAATAACACTGTGTACTGTTTTTAATCAGTGCCCAACTCAAATTGACTGTATCACTTATTAATCTTCTGTGGCTGCTTATAATGTTTTCCTCTGTTCATGCTACTTTTGCAACAGGTAAAAAGATCCAAGATGATGTCTCTTTCTCCTCAGGGGTAACAAGCTCAGTCCATATGGAAAATGTAAATCTTGTCCTGGAAATGAGATCCTAAAGTTGATGGGCTGATCTTGAGTGGCAAAGTAATCATGTTGCTTTTGTGATATAAATAGGAACTATGCTATAAAGATAAGGCAATTGGGGAAGAAAATCTAATGAGCCTTAAATGACCTCTTCTATGTATCACTGGATGAAGGCTGCTCATGGCAACAAAATTAACATAACATGAATTGTAGTGGAATCAGATGCAATTTTACCATGTTCCTCTTTTGTTCCACTCCTGGTTCAGATGTATTTCAAGTATTCTGATTGGCCAAGTGGTGGAATATTCTGCTGGGGTACATATTCAGGTTTCTAGCCCAAGCTTTCTGCTAATATATCTTTTTGAAACCAGCATGTATGGAACTCTGGACTCTGTTCTCTCAGTAGAAATCCACTGAAGAGATATTTCCTGTCAGAATATTCATGAACTGGCAGAGACATGGTAACAAGCTCAGCCAATGCGAGCTGAATTAGAACTTGGGCATTGCCCTGCAAGCTCAAAGTGCTGTGCTGAGAACTGAAACTAATCTGCTCTGAGCTCTGAAGCTGTTGCTTGTGTTTTGCTTGCAACCTTCCACGTTGGAAGAATCTACAATTGGTATTGTACAATTTACTCATATATTATTATGTATATAAAGAAGTTAATGAATCCTGATGAATCAGTCATTTGTGTGTGCTTTCTGGATTTGATTTCTGCAATAAACTTTAACATTTCCTTTTGTAATTGAAGCTGAGACAACTAAGGGATTATCACAAGTTGGACTTAGATTGTAGTATTTAGTATAAATATCTTCTTCTTCATCATCATCATCACCATCACCATCACCATCATCATTACAGCTTATACTATATGGCTTTGAAACAGTTCTCCATCATGCTAAACTTATGGAAATTACATGGCTGATCTAATAAAACTATTGAATAAGAAGAAAGAAAAATACATGGCTGAAACTAAATACAAACTAATAACAGCACAGTTAGAAAGGCTATTAGATAATTGAAAGTATGTTGAAAAGTAACTGAAAAGGCACAGATAATTTACCTTAAAACAACCTGATGTGCCCAGACATTGTTTGTAAACAATTGAAGAATCTGTGATTTGGGGGGATTTTCTTTTAATATAACTGAAATTTCATTCATGATATAAACCAGGGGTCTCCAACCCTGGCAACTTTAAGACTTGTGGACTTCAACTCGCAGAGTTCCTCAGCCAGTGAAGCTTAAAGTTGTCAAGGTTGGTGACTTATATAGACTATCTAGGGGAGAAGAAGCAAAGAACTTGGTCTCAAGTTAGAGAACTGCATTTCAGATCATGATGGGTTTATTTTAGGATTCCTGATGATATTATTGGCCCTCATTCTCACCTGCATAAAGTGATAGGCAGTAGGATAACTGTGTGTTTGTGTTTATACCCATAGTTGATGGATATGAAAGATGATCAGTAGATATAAAGCTTTTGTACCATTCTAATAAATTTTATTTATTATTTTTAACTGATTTTATAGGAACCCATTGAAAAACTTTTCATAAAGACAAGTGTTCCCTAGAAGATAATTTGAGCACTATGCCATTGAATCAGTTGTATTGGCATGTCATAGGATGGCATTACCTGCTATTTTAAAATGTTCTATATACCACAGTCTCCTTTATAGTGTTTTATTTAGATAATCAGTTATTGTCATCTTGCAAATAGATTTCAAATATAAAACACTGTACAGTTTGAATCTTGGGATTCTTTACAATTCTGCTGCACTAAGTTATTAAACGTACTTTATAAAGTGAAATGGCAAGGTTGTTATTTCCACAATTCTTTTGCTTCTACTCTTTTTTGTAACTGGTTTGTAAAATGTAATTCTTGTGAACCAGAATCATTCTAAAACTGAATTGTCACACTCTGAAAGGCAAGGTTATAAATAATATCCAAGCAATCACAATAGCATCCCACCCTCACCTCCGTTATCATAATGTTTGTAAGCAAATCTTGTTCGAAAAATGTCAGGACCCTCAGAAAAATTGAAAGAACACATTTTTACCAACAAATCAAAATATGTGTTTTTCCCCTGAAATTATTGAACTGAGGCAATTATCTTTTAAGTTGTCTGCTTTCCTGAAGTTTCTTTGCATGCTGGGAAAGGATTGCAAAGATCATGTAGAATTTATGTATTTCTTAATAGAATGTAAGGCCTTGAAAATTACAACCTTGGCAACCTGAAGATATGTGACTTCACCTTTCAGAAAGGAAGGAAGGCAATTGAAGACAGGAAAATTTCCAATGCTCCTAGTCAGCATCTCACAAGGAAACGTAACAGGGAAACTGGTAGGAAGTTGGAAGTCTCTGTTTTTTTTATCTACTCTATTTCTCTGGTTAGATAAGGAAATATCTTTAAAACAATGACTCAATTGGACACAGGTTGTCTGATTAGTTTCCTAAAACTTGTACCCATTTAAATGCCATAAAATATTACATATTACCATGGTGGACCTGCATAAAGGCAAGGATACATGGCTAGAAAAAATGACCAAACAACATATAGATTTCAAACCAGAATTATTTTTACTAGGTATCACATCAGGGGGTCATGACAAAGGGACAATATATTTAATATTACATGTTTTGACTATAGCAAGAATTGTACACGCATAGAAATGGAAAAATGAAAACACCCCGTTAGAGTATGAGAAGATAAGGAAAATACTAGACTGTGCAAAAATGGGCAGGCTAACACTAAAAATAAAAGATAAAGGAGATACAGAATACTATTTAACATGGAATAGGTTTTAACAATGGTGAGAAATATGAGGCAGAAGTTGGAAGATGAAAAATCAGATGAGGGGGACTTGGAAAGAGACATCTGTATCTATCTGTATTACTGATAGAGGAATGTAAGTATTAGAATGATAGAGAAGTTGGCATATTATATGATGGTCAGAAACTTTTGAACAAAATTTTGTATATATAAACTTGCATATATGTTATTTTGTTTTTACATCTGTTTTATGGCAATTGGTATGCCATGGCCAATTACATTGTATTCAGTATATTTATATCTAAACAATAAAAAAAATATATTCAGAAGGTTATTTCCAAAACAGTTCTAGCTGTGTAGATCAAGGGTCTTCAAAATTGGCAAGTTTAATACTTGTGAACTCCAACTCCCAGAATTCCTGAGCTAACGTGACTGGAAGAGGAATTCTGGGAGTTGAAGTTTTATTTATTTTTTATTTATATATTTATTTATTTATTTATTTTTGTCAATTGCTTACAAGATAATAGGTATAAGTAAAAACATAGTTATGAATACATGGATACATATAAGAAAAATAAAAAAAAATAAAAGAAACAATAGGACAGGGACAAGTTTTTGGGGTTTGGGGAAGAAACCACAGAGTCAGGTAGAGTATACCAGACATGGTATACTCTGTTGCTGAAGTTGTATTTCCTGCAATCAAGTTTGGTGCGATTAACCTTGAGTTTGTATCTATTGTTTGCTCTTGTGTTGTTGAAGATGAAGTATTCATTGACAGGTAGGGCATTGCAATTTATGATTCTATATGCTATACTTAGATAGGACTGAAGGTGGCATAGTTCTAGGTTTTCCAGGT
>BHEV01002296.1:0-33733 GCA_004319985.1 Emydocephalus ijimae | reverse complement strand
GAGTTGATGTTTTAATGTTTTGTTTGTCTTGTTTGTTTGTAGAAAATTAATAAAATTCTTTTCAAAAAAAAAAGAAAAACTCAACTTCCTAGGAGGACTGTTTTAGAAAAAGGAAACATTCATTTATTATATATTAAAGCAATCTTCCTTATGTACATAGTTGTAGCAGAATTTGGAATTACGTCAGGATGGTTGAAGTTCATTGTGTCATAGGCAGAGACAGAACATCAAGCATAAGTTTGGGCCTTTGGGTAACTGCCGATGAGAGAAGAAATATTAAGATGGTATAGGTCAGCACCAACATTGCAAATTAAGTCCAGAAATACCTTTTTTCAAACCTTTTCTGTTGAATGTTTCTCAAGGCCTTGTTTTATTTTAGTACATTAATGTAGTGGCTGCATTCTGAATCAGCTTCAGCTTCTTCACAGACTTTTAAAATGGCCTGTTTTGAGTGTGCTGTGTTATACTATTTCATTCTTTGCAGGGACATCAGCATTTTTTTAATACTCGATGCTCATGTATGCATATATTTAAAATAACACCAATGTATGCATGCATGTGTGATTACTATAACTCTTTTAAAGTTTCATTTAAATTGGAATACTTAAATTAGACATAAGGCAGTATGGAAGCCTGACATTGTTTCCTGGCCATTTCAAACTTTTTGACATTTTAGTTGTCTTTAAAAATTACCATAAATGATTAATAAAATAATGCTCACAAATATGTAAATCTTTGTCTTGCATAAAATTGGTTCTTTTATTTTGAGCTCCTCAGAGTCAGTCTGGAGTCTGCTGGCACTTAAATAATAACCAAACAAAAAAGCTTGAAAATCCCTCTTCTGATCTTCAGAACCTAATTTAGCCCAATTTTTTTTCCATGTGTTTCAACATTCTGTGGTTATGATGTCATTTGTGCATATGACTTATACATGATAACCTTGAACAAAGTATCATTTAAGTAAAACTTAATTATCAATCAGTTGTGACCTACATTTACACTTATTGTACAGGTAGTTCTTGCTTACCAAGAACTTGTCGAAGTTGCAATGGCGCCGACCAAGTAGTATTTATGACCAGTTCTCAAAGATCTGGCTGTCACAGTACTCCAACGGTCATGTGATTGTGATTCAGGCATTTGTTAACAGCTCACACTTAAGTTGCAGCATCTTGTGGTCATGTGATCACCATTTGAAACCTTCTCTGTGAGTTTCCCAAAAGCAAAGTCAATGGGGAAGCCAGTACAGAAGATTGCAAATCACTCTGGTATGTACTTCCCTGGCCTTCCTGTGCACCATGCAGTGCTCTCCTTCGCTCAGCTTCTGGGCACTTGCACTGACCCCGCTTGCCTTTGCTCAGCTGCCTTGTACTTGTGCCAGCCTGTGCTCTTCTTCCCTTGGTCTCCCTGCACTCGCACCAATTTGCATCTGCCTTCTCTGTGCCTCCCTGTGTTCATACTCCACCACAGCACCCTTTCCTTTAACCTGCATGTGGTTTTCACTGGATCTCCAAGAGCCTCCCACAACCCCCCTCCCACTTCCCTCCCTTGCTCCTTACCTGGGATTCCTGCCAGTTCCCATTTAACAACCCACATGCCTTAGGCTTATGATGCTCGCAACTGCATGGATTGCTAAGACATTGATAAGAATTATCTAAGCCTAAGGTCAAATGATATTGTGCTTTATGATTGCATCACTTAGTGCCAGCTCCATTTGCTGTCATAACCGAAAAATGACCTATAATATAAACTAGGATTTGCATGGAACACAGTGTCAGATGATAACAGTGAATTCATATAAATGATTGAGATGGGAATTAAAAATCCAAGATTGAGTAGATAAATTATACATAGAAAAATCGTATTAATTTTGCATCAATGCATCACCCTCTTCTTCTTTAACAGTCGTATTGAATTTCTGACCTGATTTGTATTTAATGTCAGTTGTTTTGTGGTGAATGTATCTATGTATGATATCTGAGATGGACAGGACACACCTATATAGACACACCAGAATCAGGGAATAAACAGATTCCTTGAGTAATGGGAAGGAGCATTCCCAGGAAAAGACCTCAACGAACAGAGAAATAAGTGGAAGAATTTGAAAAGGGACATGGGACAACCATGGGAAGAGTCAAGGGCCTTCCCTTAAAACAGAGGGGAGGAGGATGACTTAGAAATCTGTAGAAAGCAAGTGTCAGGCTCCACTGAAATTGTAAGAATAAGGGAAGTTTAATTTTTCTGAAAATACCGTTCCAAAAATGAGGATGGGAAACAGTGATGGAAAGCAGAAAAGTACCTCTGGTTTACTGATTGCTGTTTTGTAAAAGACTAGTTAGAGAGATGGGTGGTGTATAAGTTTGATTAATATATTAAAAATCAATCTGTGTTTATTTGTCATGTAAAATCAATTAAATCTTGCTATGCTGTTCAGATTAAAGGGAAGATTAAAAGGAAGATAAGATCTGATACAGCACAAAAGGATATTACAGTTTTTTGTTTCTACTTTCTACCTTGCCAGTGTCCTATTCTTGCTTGCCCCTTAGAGCTATTGATGAGATAGATCCATGATCCAGCCTATGAGATGTAATGGTGCCTGAATTTCTTCTTCAGAGACAGTTCTTCCTCTTCTAAGCTGGTTTCCTCCCCCCCCCCAAAAAACTCTCCCTCCTTACTTTTTATAATTTCTTTTTGAACTTTACTTCTCTCTCCCTTCCATTCTCTCTGAAAGCAATTTCTTAGCATTTGCTCCTGAGACCACCTCCCTTTAAAAGTTTATTTTCATGGGCCAGTATTAACTAGCATTAAGTTTTATCCACTCCCTTATTAATTTGAGTTATCTAATGGTCACCCGTCTCACATCAGTTGTTCTGGACAGCATACAAAGGATTAAAACCAAAAGCAGTAAAAATAAAAACAGCTTGAATAATCAACATATCTTATCTCTGAGATCTAAAAAATAATTCTAGTTTACAAGCAGTAAAACAACAGCCAACCGGATCAACCAGCAGAGCCTGCTTAATTTTCCAGCCCAAATGCCTGTGGGAACAGTCAAGTCTGTAATGCCTTGCAAAAGGCCAACAAGGTCAAGGCCATTCAAATCTGGTGGGATGCAGTTCCGTAGAGCAGATGATGCAACAAATAGATTATGGCTTTGGGGTCTAGTAAGATGACACTTGGCGATAGAAGAGCTATGCAGGATGTCCTTCTGTTAGTTGCAGCCTCTGAATTCTCTTCGGGGAAAGCTCCATGTAATATGCATTACACTAATCCAAATGGGAGATTATGTGAGTTATCATGAGTAAAGTTTCCTTAATCCCAACTGATAGAGATACAGATAATCTGCTTCCTCCAAGGCCTTCTGCAGCTGTAAACCAAACTACCTTCCTTCAAATGGATGAAAATTATGCAGTTCTGTTGGTCTTGAGGAGAAAGTATCAAAGAGGACAACCTCCTCTTTCTAGATGAGGAAATAACATTTCTCTCAAATAAGCATTCTCTACCTCTTGAGAGTCCTTAATTCTTAGCTCTTAAAAGGAGTGAACCTTAATCTGAAAAACAGAGAGATGAACTCATAATTCCAAAGATCCTAATCTGCTTCATCTGGATCATCAAATTATTTGGTGAGACCATACCTGATGCAAGTCCAAAGGATCTATATATTCAGATTTCAACTCCAACTGAATCTGAGTAACTTTAATTGATAGAAGTATAGAACAGTCCTCCCAGCCATCCTGTAAGTGTTTTCCTGAACCCTAGATGATCAGGGCTACCTGCCATCTTTCTGAAGATATAATCATTTTACTGGCCTTATTGCTAATAGGTAATCTTTAAGAAAAGCTCTTTCCTATATTTAGATGAGGTTCTGTTTTCTTCCAGGACTGCTCTGGGTGTTCCTTATGTTTCCTAATATGGAGTTTCTCCAAGACCAGCATTCAAATTCTGAAATAAATATTGTACAATTCTCAAATTCTCATAAATGACCTTGTATCAGCTTTATTTTGCACTGTAGGAAGAAGGCATTGTATTGAATTTGCAGAGAAAAAGGGTTTAGCATCCAGATCCCAGGATAAGAAAAAAAAATACTCAGTGCTGAATGATTTAAGACTTTGGAAAAGATAGATTGTTATAACAATATGTAGTCGTGTCTGACAATAGAATTGGAATATTTACATTTTTTTCTCAATTTTCTTGGGAATTCTACATTTATTAATAACAAGTTAAAACATAATCCCAAAAAATTAATTCTGCACCTTTAAAACAAGCTACCTCTAAGAAAAATGTGTTGGCCAAATCACTAGATAAAAAGACAGAACATATCCAATGGAAAAATATCTGAAAATGCAAAATTTAATTTAGGTTTTAAGCCTCCTTAAAATATTTCTTTACAAAAATTATTAGAATTAAGTGCTGTAATTTGGTTACATTTTTTTAAAAAATACGTAACTGTCCATATCTTTAGTAAATCATACACTATTCTTGATAACTTTTGCAACTTTTGCAATTTCCTCTGTAATGTTTTTAAAAAGTTATTTTTCCTTTTCTGATAGCTTAAATCACAGTTATTTTTCTTGTACCCTGAATATGATGTTTTGCAATTGCACTTTAAACAGCTAATGGGAAAAGTTTAATAGAAATAATTTTTTATATGTATAAATGAGAAAAGGCAACAATGGTAGATAAACAAGTGTTTGAGTTGTTTTTTCCCCGCAGTAAATCATTACTTCGATAAGTACAGCTCAGAAAGTAATATTGAAGTGGCGTAACTATAAAGACATTTAATTTTTTAAGTGCATATACATAATTAACACTACTCACATAAATGTAGTTTGTGCTTGTGTATGTTTGAATGAGTGTGTATATAAATATTTTATATGCCATCTTCAAAATCTGTTTTCATAAGATAACATGATTGAGGAGAGTGTACCATTTTAGTGGGAAGGGATGGAGGAAGAATTGTATATGTCAACGATCTTTATAAAAATGTAGAACTAAGAATACAGAATTCTAACTTTCTTTTTGTGTGTGCATATTTGCTAATATTCTTGGATGTTACACTTTAGATGTAAACGTTCATTATTCACATATAGTATTTTTAAACAGATGAGGTCTATGAGCAGTGTGTCTTGTTTTTCCCTGCTTTCTGAATATATATGGTTTTAGTACAGTTTTTTCACTGATTTCTGAATATGCTTTGAGTATATTGCTGATGTAAACTGATGTATGTCAGCCATTCTCCTCCCATCCAGTGTCAAGTGGGTGGATCTCAGGAATAAGCTGTATTCTGTTACACTTTCTTGACACATTCAAGTGCTGTTCTGCTTCCTGTTTCTGTGGGATACAAGAGTTGTCTTTGATAATGCAGCAGCAGGAGGAGGTTCAAACGCCAAGCTGCTAAACGCCTCAGAGGCTGTGAACAGAAAACTTGGCTTTCCTTTCAGTATTCAGTAGACTACAGAATCAGCAGTGATCTCCGAAACTGCTCCCACTTCAGCCACCATGGTGGCAAAGGATTATCCCTTTTATTTCACAGTCAAGAGAGCAAATTGTGGCTTGGAAGTACAGACAGCAAGCGTTTCAGCACGAGAGCTAGAGGTATGTTTTTTAAATATTTGAAATGCTTCAGAGTAGTTTTCTAATCAAAAGAATCTACATTAGAGGAGGGGAGAACAATAACTCAGAACCTCAGAGATGGATATTGATCTCATATTTTGCACTGAGAGGCTTTATACAAATGGAACAGTGCAGTGATGTACACTCATACACACAGAATATACTTTCTTAAAAAACAGGATTAATTGCTGCAGTACAGTAGATAGTTGAGAAATATTAATGTGTGTTTAATTGTCTAATATTAATGGTTTTGATTTCGTAAAATGCACAGTGATATTTTTCATAGGCAGAAAAGGCAAATATTATAAATCTTTACTATATACTTAAAATTCTTAAGGATTTTAATATTGACTTAATATTGATAAATTATTATAATCTGGCAACCCTACTAGCAAACAAGTAGGCTAAAAGAATGAATGATAATACTGAAGACATATTGTTTTATGTATGTAATTCTGAGATAATTTACTATGCAAGTAGTTTTCTGCAGCTTTTTAACATTATTTATGTTAACTTGATACATCTCATAACTTTTTGACAATTAGTCATTTCTTTTAAGTATCAGCTTAATATTTTACCATTATGTCTTATAAAATATATTGCTTTGCAAAGGGCTTTGCATTTTGTTATATTTTAATAAGCATTATATTACATTTTGTATTGTTTTTGATGCATAATTGCATGAAATATAAGCACCAGAACTGACTTCTTTGAATTAGTTAAAAATAATTTTTAACATGTATGCTTTAAAGAAGCTGTAATTGTTCCATATCTGTCAAAAAGTCTAATTTTTGTAAGAATAATAATTTTGACCCTTGAGGTTGAAAATTACATTTTGTACTTTTAAGTGAAGATGAGTCCTGAAGATATGATTTATGTATTTCACTATTCTAATTGTAGTGATGTTTTCTCTAAAGAATTTTTAAAAATAATAAATGCATAGATTTTTGAAATTATAGAGTACGATATCCACATAACTTGACAAATCTCCATTTTGTAGTCTAAAATAAGAATATGTTTCCTGTATTTCACAGGCAGTTGTTTCAGTTCATTCTTTGTGCAGGTGAGCAGGAAAAGCCAGGAAATGGTTAATTATAGCTTTCCATTATGCTGTAAGTGGGAAACTATTTTTTATGGTTTCCAAAAAACAAAAAAATTGAACCATGGTTTGAAGTTGGGGGGCTATTAATACATTCCCTGCTGGAACATAAAACAAGTGGTCTACAAAAGCTTCACAGCTTATTCACTTGCAAAAAGGAAAAAGCAAAGTGATTGCATGCAAGAATATGAATACTGAACATTTGGATTTGTGATTATTCAAATCTGATCAAAATCATTTATGATATTAGAAGGGAAATTAGTACCAGTTTATTTATTGATTTACTTTTGATTTTAACTCACCCTTATTACTTCGAAGTAACTCAAGGCAGCAGACATATCTCCTATTTTCCCTACTACAACAACCCTGGTCCAAAGTCACCCAACTGGCTTTCATGTTTAAAAAAGACTAGAACTCATGGTTTTCTGGTTTCTCCTGGTTAAAGAATATTAGGTTATCAAAGAAAACAGCTAAATACCTAGAAAATATCACTCTCTCATTTGCCATTAGTATTTGAAACTGGTTGAAATTATGTCTATAGCTTAAAAAAATGTTAGTGAAGTAAAGAATGTGATATTACAGTCCTGCGTTTAAAAGTGTGATTCATGTATTTAGTCCTAAATGATATTCTTGATTTTATTATAAGAGTACTATAATCTTATATTGTCCATATAAGTTGGTATTTTGGAAAACTCATATCAATATATCAAAATTATTATTACAATATCAAAAAGTATTGTAAAGTACAGTATAACAAGTCATCATTAGACAGATGTTGAAATTTGTTGGAACAAATCTTGCTCGTTTCTAGGAGCACATCTTTGTGGCACGATATAAAATCATAAGAATTTGAAAGGAGGTTTACCAGGAAAAGTAGATTGATATAGGCGTGTATAAGAAATTTGGACTGTGTAGCTAAATAATTCAAGAATGGTTTGCAGATCCACCTGAAATGGAAATAGGGAGGGAAAGTGTAAATGAATGAGAACATCAGAAGAAAGCAATATCTTATTACAATTTTATTGTATTTTTCAGTTCCATAAAGCGCTACTTTATTTTATAAAATAAAAAAACAGTAATGAACAGTGGTATTAAAAGCTATACAAGACAAGTACTGCTTACGAATTCGGTCTGTGCCAGCTCAGCTTATAAATAAATTACCTTTTTCGGCTGAGCCTGCTAAGTCATCTGATTTTTATTGGGTTGAAAGATGCTCAACCCAATAGTTGAAGATGTAGTTCTCCTAGTCTGCTTCAATGCCATATAATTTAGATTAATTGTTCCATCGAAGTTCTATACTCTTATTTTCTAGAGTATAGAAAAGAATACTGTTGTCCAGTTCAAGATACTTTTCTAAACTTTTAGGGCTGTTTGGTAAGGAAGAATTATTTTGATTGTCCATTTAATTGCATTTAATTCTTTATCTTCATATCTAACATTTTTTGTTGTCAGTTAATGTTGGAAATTCTGGTTACAATGATACTTTCACAAATATCAGTTAGAGAAATTACATCTCAAAATGAAGTGAACAGATGTGCAGTCATAAATTGCTTCCATTGTCTTTTATTTATTAGTATATGTATTAATTTAATCAGTAGATTTCATTAAATTGGGCACAAGGCTTTTTCATAACATACAATATATTGTATGTTATTACTAAACCAAATACATGGAAAGTTAATAATGCATATAATTTCACAATTTTTCAGTTTTGTGACTCCATCTAAAATCAGGAATTTTGAACTGCAATATAATGGGATAAAGACTGAAGAAGGAGAACCATTTTATACACTGTAACCTAGATTCATAATGATAGTAAGCTTCAACTCTGTGGATTCATATTTAGGGAGTGTCAATTGTGGACATCAAAGGAGACGGAGTGCTACTTAAAGCAATAAATTTGCATGTTTTTCATCTTGTCACCATCCTGTTTTTAAATAAAAAAAGGGATGCAAATACAGATAAAGAAAGGTTGTAAATGACCTATATATTAATACTTTCTGCATTTAATATATGTATCGTAAACCTGTTTAACCTTTGATGGGAAATCTCCAAGAAATTCCAGAACTGTAGCTAGCTTTTGGAAAGTTGAAAAAATCCTGCAATAAAAAATAGAAAAACACTTCCATATTCCTGCTAAAAGAATAACATGAACATATCCTTGAAATCACAAGGAACTGAATTTAACCTGAAATAACATTATTTCTTTTTACAGCAATAGCATCAAAACCCCTAACTAGAACACTTTTTAAGAGTTTTGATGTTGTTGTTGTTGTTAGTTGCGAAGTCGTGTCTGATCCATCGTGACCCCGTGGACATTCCTCCAGTCCTTCCTGTCCTCTACCATCCCCCAGAATCCATTTAAGCTCACACCTACTGCTTCAGTGACTCCATCCAGCCACTTAATTCTCTGCCATTCCATTCTTTTTTTGCCCTCAATCAAGAGATTTGTTAATTAATCATTAAAGGATTTTTTTTTAAACAAAAATAATAATTGTGGACTTAATATAAAACTTTGTAGATGCTGATGATGCAAAACTATCCTCAAGATCTTCAGAGCATCACAGTTTGTAATTGTGTAATTGTAAGGTTGTAATTTGAACAGTGCCATCACCAAGCTACAAAAAGTAATCTTGGTTGAGCAAAGACCAAAACGTCGTGAAAATTTAGGAGTGCACTCTAGTGATAGATTGGTATCTTGGAGAAATGTCATAATTTTTGTGTAGATCTGTACAATGGTGCATATGCATGTATGTGCAGATCTGAATAACATTGGCCTGAGTTCAGTTAGCTCACACAAGTGGCAATAATCTCTTCCTTGAATAGGTTGCTTCAATAAGAATCTTCTTTACTCAAAATAATCACCACTGATGCATTAAGAATTTATGCCATTATTACAATATGTCAATCAAAGTTAAAGAATTAAAATAGACACAAAAAAGGGAAAAAATGAGAAGATAAGGTTAATTCAACCGAAATCCAAACCCTAAAAGAAATTCATATTCAAATAGGCACTTTGCTTTCCCAAGTTCACCCTGGTTTTTAGCCATAGCTGGAGCTCAAACAGGAACAGAAGCAGAAGGCAAAAACAGAAATGGAGCTCGTCCTTCCAGTTTTTAAAAGCCTATCTGAGAGGTTTTAGTTCCAGTTTCTAAATGGCCTCTCAACTTTGATTTTTGTGAACTTTTGTATTTTTCTATCCATTTGTTTCCATTACTAGGCCAAGGTGTCCTATAACTCTTTCTATGTCTAAATCTTATAGAATGGGATTTCCTTCTATTTTCTGGCTACCTGTTACTGTATTAACCAATTCATTTATTTCATAAATTAACACTGTGTATTGTTTTCTAAAGGTCCTTCTTACATGGTAGTACTGCTTCTTTCATTCTCCTGTCCCTCTTAAACCTGATTGTAGATGTCTTCTGCTGACCTTGAAACGCCAAGTCAGGAAAGTATGAGCCCATCAGTATTCTCTTTCAAGCTGACTAATATGAGAGTACAAAAATAATAATAATTTCTTCAGTAATTTATCTAAGCTACAAGAAGGAGCAAAAACGATACCACTTTCTATGCACACACATACACGCACTAAAGCGGGGGGGGGGAGCTAAATAGAATGGACACACACATTCATGTTTCTAGTATGTAATTCCCATGTTTATCTACTTTTTTAAAAAAACCTTTTTACAAACAATTTGAATAATTGTTACAAAGGAATAGCTGCAGAAATGCCTGGTCTCTATTCCATTGTTGCTCTGAAAATTTTCTAGGAGGTGGAAGGTTTTTGCTGGATAAAACAATAACATGGTAGCAGTTTTGCAATTAGGTAATGTACCCAACAGCTAAAACATTTAAAATCAATTACTATATACCCTTTTCTCTTCTCTAATCAAAAGTAAAGAAGGAAAAGAAATGGCTAGACTTTCTTCCTTGACTCTCCACCTGAAAACAGTGAAACAAGAAAAGAGCAGCCTGGTCTGTAGCAGGCTAGCTGGCTTTGTGCCAGAAACAATGGGAAGCAGACAAGGCTGTTGTCAACATCACCCCTGCTTCCTTTGCTGGGTTTCCTTGCTGTCTGGAAAAATTCCAGGAATCGGAAAGCAGCCGAAGCAGAACTGACAGTCTTGGCTGTAGTCTAAGGTGGATTCTGCAGAATGATATGCTTCTGAAAGGTTGCCATGAGGGGAATCTGTCAGGCTACCTTTTTCTTTTAAGGACTTGTGAAGGGAGAGGAACATCAGCTGAAGCCCAGGAGCCAGGAGGTGGGCTGAGGCAAGAGTTACAGGAAAACAAGTTACCCAGAAACTCTACAGTACTACAGTGATGCAAATGGAAACAATGTCTCTTCCCCCTCTCCTCTACCCACCCAGGGTTTGGGTTAGACCACACCTGAGTCAAAAATAAATCAGCTCATCTGCCCAACATATGTACTGTGCTGTGGTGAGATAGCAAACCCTCAGATCTAATTCTGAAGAGCGTAATGCCTTCCTGTGGCAGCAATGTGAGTTTGAAGCATAAGGCAGACTGGAATATATTGTTCCAATTAGGCCGCTTGGAAAACATAGAGGAGGCTTATACACAAACTGGTGGGGAGGGGGTTGGATAAAAAGAAGTAAGTTCTGAGGAAGATACAGAAAGGGAGAGGGAGTTGAGAGGTTGGTTGGTGGAGGATTAGAATGAGAAACATTTTGAAGCTAATGAAATCAATGTGAAATATCAGATTTGTCTAGAAGCAGCCTTCATCTCTGAGATGTAGAGGTAATATTAGCAGATTCAGATTAAGATTTCAATTCGGAGTCTGGCACTTGTGTTTTTTTTTTATTGAAGTAAAAAATTGTTTAAATTAAACTGTAATTTGATTTTAATATTTAAATATTTCAGTGGAAAATGATACAAGTTATAGCAAACAGATCAATCATGTTTTTTGAGAAACAAGGGACAGAGGACCTGATAATTTTCCAAAGGCCATTTTATGTGTGGCATAACAAACTTGAAACATTTTATTTTCAGACTGTAGAGTAGTAAACAAATCCATTGTCACAAGATTGATTGGTTAGTTAATTAGTTAGCTTTGTTTGTTTAACATTGTCATTTTTAACATCCATTTTTAATGGATCTTTAAAAGGAAAAGAAGAGAAAAAAATAGGGAAATATAACATTCTCTAAAATGAGTGTTCAAAGCTGTTTCTCCTGTAAAGAACTTTGTTAATTCAACTATATTTTGTCTAAAATAGCAACCTGAATGGAACACAATAGAAGATGAAAGATTTGGGATGCAGAGAGGTCAACTCTGTTTCTGCCACCTGTTCTTTCAGGGTTAATTTGTAGCTTTTCAAAACCTGAAATTAAAATCATTATCTAGGGGAAGGCATGGCTTTTCACAAAATTGATTTTCCTGCAATAGATGATTGTGTGCTTTGGTGTGACCTCTATTATCCCTGATAACAGATGATGTGCTATGTCTGCCTCTTCAGATCAGTTTCAGAATAGTCTTTAAAAAAAATCCAGTCTGAGAATCTTTGGGTTTTCTGCAATGTAGCCTTTAGTTGTTTCTCTCCTATGTATAAACAATCTGGAAATGGCCAGTTTAAGAAACCCTGCTCCACATTTCAGCCCTGTGCTCTGCTTTGGTTACAGTGACAGATTGGTATTTCATCCAAACAAAATGGACATCCTTTCATACCAACCTGTTAAAAATAAAATAAGCAATACCCCACTCCCCAAGATCCAGTCTTTTGTGTCAGACAGCTGAACAGTTTTGTAAGAAATGGCATAGGAGGCAGAGATAGAACCAGTAGGCAAGGCATACCCATCACAGCCCATGTCAGCCAGCTGGAAAGATAGTAAAAAGTAAAATTAAATATTAGTTATGTAGGTGAACTATGAAATGAGATTACAGTATCCATTTTTGGGAAATCCTTAGATCTAGGTGTTTTTTCAAAATTTGAAATATACTTCTTAGGATACAAAATGAAATTCAACAAGAATATAATTATATATCTGGCCCTTGAAGAATGTTTTAAAAAGAGGATGAATAGCAATTTTTTATATAACAATAGTAATAGTACTTAGACTTATATACCACTTTACTGCTTCACAGTGCTTTACAGCCCTCTCTAAGTGGTTTACAGAGTCAGCATATTTCCCCCAACAATTTGGGTCCTCATTTTACCCACCTCGGAAGGATAGAAGGCTGAGTCAACCTTGAGTCTCGTGAGATTTGAACTGTCCAATTGCAGGCAGCCTGCAGTCAGCAGAAGTAGCCTGCAGTACTGCACTTTAACCACTACACCACCATGGTTCATATGATGGCACCTCAGATATTTAAACATTCTTTAGTTCATATATATATATATTAGATCTCCTGTTACAGTCTTATATGGAGTTAAAATACCTCATGTGATAATCTAATCATTAGAAGAAATAGAGCTAAGATCCCAATGTTAAACTACATCTCTAAAACATGACATTTAAGGATGTTAAACTACATCCCTAAAACATGATGTTTGTCATCTCCTGAAGCACAGCATTGACACAATGTATCAGTGTTACCACTTTAAGGCATGTGGACTTCAACACGCAGAATTCTCCAGCCAGCATACTGAACTCTGGGAGATGAAGTCTACATGGTTAAGTTTAAAAAAATACTATAATAGAATACAGAATAACGGAAGAGACCTTAGAGGTCTTCTAGTCCAACCTTCTGCTCACCCAGGAAACCCTATACTATTTCAGATAAATAGTTGTCCAATCTCTTCTTAAAAACCTCCAGTGTTGGAGCATTGTTATGTATATGTAAATAACATAGATGGGTTGACAAAATATAAACTACAAATATATATGTTTGTAGCTTTAAGGAAAAATACTGTAATGTATTATGCTTTGTTCTGGCTGGTTAATTATTCTACAAGTTACCATAAGAGCTATAGATCATGGTTTAATTTTCTTTCTCTTTGTTACTGATGATCTCTCTTGATACTTACTTACTGACTACAGACTGATACTGACTAACCCTGTTTATTTTTATATTCTGTGGATATCGAAGGTTATCTGTTGTATTATGGTTTGATATTTGTCTGCTGTAAAAAGACATGAAACCAGATATTTCTGGATATTTCTGGACTGTTAAAAATGTGTATGACATGGACTGTTTATTGGACTGTGCTATTTCTTCAAGTGAACATTAATACAACTTGTTGAACTCTGTGTGGCTGTATATTTATTCATAACTGTTCTCCTAAACTGTTTCCATGTGCATATCCTTTTTATACAAGGGTTACTCTGCACATATCCTAATATTGGTTATGGGCCCAGAGAGATATTGAGAACCAGTGTGAATATGCAGTTTCATATTCAGACAGCTAATTGTGGTATATTGTTACAATGGCACAAGAACAGTCAACCAGTCTATCCCCGATAACCCGGTTGGACAGAAAAAATTGTTTCCTGGTCTATGAAGTGCAGCCTACTTCTGCGTAAAGAAGGATTATGGACTGTAGTGAATAATCCACTGGATGTAACAACTTTGGAACCATCGAATGATGAAGATAAAGAGAAAATAGCTGAATTTAACCGGGATAATGAAAAGGCTCTTAGTATAATTGGACTGGCACTGAGTGATCTACAGCTAGTCCATATTCGTGGTCAAGAATCTGCTGCTAGATGCTGGGACATTCTGAAGATTTATGTTCGAGATAGTGTGGGGGCACTCATATACCTTACATGTAAACTGTTTCGAGCTCGTCTTATAAAAGGTGGTAATATGTTCGCTCATTTGGAGTTTATGAGAAAGACTTTTCAGGAGCTACAAGAAAAAGAACTGATTTTTTTCTGAGTTACAGCAAGTTTACATTATTCTTTCTTCTTTGGATGAAACTTATGATGATTATATGTCTTCACTGGAAGTTTTAAACAGAGATGAACTTACATTGACTTGCATAACTGGAAGACTGTTAGAAGTGTCAAGAAGAAGGTAAGATAGAATTCAACTCAGAGAAAGACAACCACAGGAAGAAAAACTCTCTTCAACTGCCTATGTTGTTAGGAAATGTTTTTCTTGTGGGGCTAAAGGACATATAGCCAGATACTTTAAAAAGGGTAAGAAACAGAATAATATATAGAGAGCTCAGAAGAATGTTAGTTTAGCAATATCAAATATAACTACAAATGTAAACCATGATATATGGGTAGTTGATAGTGGAGCATCACAGTGTATAACTAAAAGTAAAGAGAGATTTGTTAACATGAGAAAGAGTGAATAGCATATATCATTAGCTAATGCATGGAAAATGAAAGAATATGGAGAAGGTATTGCATATTGTTCATGTATAAATGAAAGTTTACCGATGTTGTATGTACCTGGAATGAAGTTTAATTTGCTAGCTGTAAGAGAAATGGAAAAAGCAGGATTTTTAGTAACATTTAAGGGAGATACATGTTTAATAGACAAACATGGTAAAAGTATTACTGCAAGATTGGGAAATGGTTTGTTTATTATAAATGATGATCCATCAAGTAATGTTAACTCAGTTTATGAGAATAAGAAGCCTCATGATGAATGTATTCATCTGCTCCATAGACGTACGGGTCATATAAATTTCAAAATGATCAAGAAAACTGTTGAGTTGTCTACTGGTATAGATTTAAAATCTTGTATAAATATGTAGATTGCAATATGTGTAATAAAAAGGAAAACAAGGTAATTTCTGAAAATATGGTAAATGGACTGAAAACCAGTAAACCATTAGAGGTTGTGTTTGCTGATATCATTGGACCTAGAAAACCTAGTATAGGTGGAGCCTGTTATATATTGAGTATTATGGATCATTTTTCCAGGTATGGTTTCTGTTACCTAATGAAAACGAAGCAAGAAACATACCAGTATTTTGTAAACTGGCTAAAATTTACTGAAAGAAAACAGGAACAGAAAATTATTAGATTAATTGTGAATAATGATACTGAATTTACTAATAACAAATTTGAAATTTAACGACTGGTGAATTATCATTTACTCATTGGCATAGAAGAAAACCAGACCTTAGTTATTTGCATACATTTGGAACCCCATCATGGGTTCATATTCCCACGCAAGTAAGGCAAAAGGGACAATATAGAGCTAAGCAATTGTATTTTGTAGGTTATGGAGCTAATCATAGATTATTTAAATTTTGGGAGCCAGTACTACTCATATATATTGGAGTGCAAGTGCTAAATTTCTGGAGCATGTTGGCTGGCGAAAGTTTAAACAAAAATATAATAATAAAAAACATAGTATTATTATACAAACTCCATTGTTCACTGATCATAAAAATGAAAGGAATATTGATAAAAGAAGAACCATCTATAACTGCAAAAGATTCGATAGGGGAAGTAGAGGAAGAAAATAAACAACATGTACTGAGTTTTCTAGAAGGTCAATTAGAGAGAGACGTAAATATAACAGAGTTCAAACAAGCATTGTATGTAGAGTTATATAAAGAATCTTCTAATCTCTATGAAATTGTATGAATTATTAATTTTGTAAAAAATTATGAATTAAAGAAGTAATGTATCATATATTGACCAACCCAAAGGGGAGAGTGTTATGTATATGTAAATAACGTTGTTGGGTTGACAAAATATAAACTGCAAATATATGCGTTTGCAGCTTTAAGGAAAAATACTGTAATGTATTATGCTGTGTTTTGGTTGGTTAATTATGCTACAAGTTGTCATAAGAGGGAGCTATAGATCATGGTTTAATTCTCTTTCTCTTTTTCTTTATTACTGATGATCTCTCTTGATACTTACTTACTGACTACGGACTGATACTGACTAACCCTGTTTATTTTGATATCCTGTTGATATTGAAGGTTATCTGTTGTATTATGGTTTGATATTTGTCTGCTGTAAAAAGACGTGAAACCGGAAAGAAGACTTTATAACTGGGTATTTCTGGACTGTTAAAAATGTGTATGACATGGACTGTTTATTGGACTGTGCTGTTTTTTCAAATAAACATTAATACAACTTGTTCAACTCTGTGTGGCTGTATATTTATTCATAACTGTTTGCACAAACTGTTTCCTTGTGCATATCCTTTTTATACAAGGGTTACTCTGCACATATCCTCACAAGCATCCATAACTTCTGGAGGCAAGTCAATCTACTGGTTAATTGTTTTAACTGTCAGGAAATTTCTCCTTAGTTCTAGGTTGCTTCTTTTCTTGATTAGTTTTCATCCATTGTTACTTATCCTGCTTTGGAGCAGGGGTCTCCAATCTTTTGGACCTCAGGGACCACCAAACTCATACTTTTAAATCCCAGGGATCACTAACCAGTTCTGTGGGTGTGGCCTAATTTGTGGGTGTGGCTTGGTCATGTGACTGGCTGGGCATGACTTGTATGTAAATATTATAAATATTTATATAAATATTGAATTTTTTATAAAAAAAGGGCAACTTTTATCCCAAATCAGGCAAAGCAGGCAGGCAGATTGAGTTGCTCACAGAATCATTCATTGATCTATCTATCTGCCATCAGCTAGATCAATCTGTCACATAAAATTTGCTTGCCGTGAGTCTGTACTGAATAATAGAACCTTCAGTGCTAAGGGAGGTTCGG
This sequence comes from Emydocephalus ijimae, assembly GCA_004319985.1. Classification (NCBI taxonomy): domain Eukaryota; kingdom Metazoa; phylum Chordata; class Lepidosauria; order Squamata; family Elapidae; genus Emydocephalus; species Emydocephalus ijimae. The sequence continues at coordinate 16,422 of BHEV01002296.1, read as the reverse complement.
CTGTGCTTAAACAGCAGAACCAAAGATCTAAAGACTAGCTAGAAAGCAAGAAATCCAATCATTTCCTGCTTTCTAGCTAATCTAAATCTCCTGGCACAGCAGAACAGCTGATGGTCAGAAAAAGGAAAAATAGTAATTTAGCAGGCAAGTTTTCCAGGTAAGGAGTGACTGGGTGGGGAGGGTTCCTGTGGGCCATGTGGGCGGCGCAGCCTTGAGTTTCTGTGCAGCCTGGATTAATTGCTTTGGGGATTGCTCTGGGGGTGATGTTTCTCTGTGGCCCACCAAAATTTTCTTGCAGCTCACTGGTTGGTGACTGCTGCTTTGGAGAATAGGTTGACTTTCTCTTCTTTGTGGCAGTCCCTTAGATAATTGGAACACTGCTATCATGTCACTCTTAGTCCTTATTTTTCATCAAACTAGACATACCCAATTCTAGCAACTATTCTTTGCATGTTTTAGACTCCAGTCCACAAATCATTTTTGTTGCTTTTCTCTGTACTTTTTCCAGAATCTCAACATTGTTTTTATTTTTATTTTATTTTTATTGCAACCAAAACTGGATGCAATATTTCAAGTTTGGTCTTACCAGGTCATTAAAAAATGGTATTAACATTTCATGTGGTCTTGATTATGTCTCTCTGTTAATGCAGCCTAGGACTGTCACTATCAAATTGGGGACATAAGCAAGGGTGCCTTTTGCTATTTTCTGCCATCACTCAACAAGATTCTGGTAGTAGGATTAAAAAAAAGTTTGAGTTGGCCTATCTGAGATTTGGGTCCTTTATGTACTTAGGTTTGATCTTGAAGAACAACTCTATCTACAATGATTAATTAATTTGGATTGGATATTTCAAAAACTTAAATGGTAGCCTTGCCAGAGTTCATCTGTTAGTTTTCCCATCGAATAACACCAGTGGTGTTATTCTATTAACCTTTATTAGAAATTCCAACCTAAGGCACTTTGAGCCAGGATAGGAGAGGTTCAGTGCTGGAAGTATCAGCAAGTGAAGGAAGAGGGATAGATGATAGTTTGCCCTAAACTCACTTTCCCTTCTAAAAATCAATGCGAAGGACTGAATGTAAAACTTCTATTGACTTAGCCAATCACTTCCTTTTATTCTTCTATCTTCCTGCTTTATTTTAAACAGACAACATTTTGAGCAAGTGGGTGGGGGCAGTGTGAAGATGATAGCTTTAATTTTAATTTTCCTATCTTTTTTTTTGTCTTCCTGCAGCCCCAAAATCCATTAAGGAGGAAAAAGGCAGAATTGCAGTACAATGCAATATAATATTGCAATTAGCTTTTTGCAGGCACCATACTTTACCAAGAACACTGCAATATTGTATCTGGTTTTCATGAAAGTATTTGATTTATTTCCCCAGTTTTCTTCAGGAGACTAGGTAATATATCTTGGGTTTTCCTTCATTTTATCACACAAAGCCATTCTGGATGGTAGTCTCAGCTAAAAAAGTGGGAGAAGAGAGCTAAAAGAAAATTATTTTTTGGATGTTATGGCTGATGAAAGGTGTTACAGGTAGTCCTTAATTTGCAACCACTTTTAGTAACCTTTCGAAGTTACAACAGCATTGAAAAATGTGAGTTATGACCATCTTTCACACTTAGGACTGTAGCAGCATCTCTATGGTCATGTGATCAAAATTGGAATGCTTGGCAACTGGAGTGCTTGGCACTGCAATTGCAGTGTTTCAAGGTCATGTGGTCACCTTTTGTAACCTTCTGACAAGCAAAAGTCAACGGGGAAGCCAGGTTCACTAAACAGTTGTGTTAGTAACTGAACAATTGCAATGTTTTACATAAAAACTATGGCAAGAAAGGTGGTAAATGGGTTAAAACTCACTTAAATGTCTCACTTAACAACAGAAATGTTGGGCTCGATTGTGGTCATAAGTCAAGGACTACCTGTAGTTAAATGAGAGTTCATCAGATAATCCCATGTTTATAGAGTGAATTGGAAAATTAAAACAAAAAATTGAAAGAACTAAATAGTAAACTTCCTCAGTGCTACCAAGAAAAATGTGAGAATCAATTTTCTGAAGGTTACAGGCAAAAATAGCCTGAAATTAGACTATACCTCTAACAATACAGAGAAACAGAGGCAGAAATTATCCCTTGTGCCCAAAAGGATGCGTTACCTCTTGTGGTTGGAAAAAAAGGTGCAAAAATTTGAATGTGATTAGAATTGTTTCATAATAGCAATTCCTACCTTGACTAATAAGTCTCCTTAGCATAGCTTGTCTGGGAGAAGCGCTACTTATGCCAGCTTTCTGCTGAGGCAGATAACAAAAACAATTTTGACATTACATGTCTATTTAGGAAACCAAGCTTAATTAAAAGGAGAGTTTATCCACTTTGCAAATCACGAATAAGATTATAGTTATTTGCTCATATACTGGAGAGAGAAATCATACTTTTGGCAATTTGGAAAATATGTACAATATCAATTGAAAAAAAAATATGGGAAAGGAAGCCTAATTCAAATGTTAAGCAGAAAGCTGATCAATAATCTTAAACAAACAAGGGGACACTACACTTATTCCTTGCTCAACATTATACCATTAATTAAGCATTCAATCTATTCTCGCACATAATTTAGTTCCATCATGTACCATCCATGCTCTATTCAGCATCCAAGTTTTAACTCCATGCACAAAAAAAATTCATAATTCACATCTATTCATTTTTGTCACAATGCATACAACAATAATTTTAGCTATATTGCACTTTCCAGATGTTGTGCTTCTTGTACCCTTTCAATCCAAGTTCTGCAAAACAAAATTTTCTAGACACTTAACAAATTCTAGTTTGTTTATCTCACATTCACGTTAAGTTTCCTTTTGTGCAAGTGAACAATAACAGCATTCTTCCAATTTTCAGGCGCAGATGCGTATTTACAAACAAACAAATCACAGAGCCAATCCAAAAGCAAACCATATCCATATTTTAACATTTTTGCTCCCATACTGTTTACCCCTTCATTCTTACATTTTTTAGCATTCTCTTGGCATTTTCTTGAGCACACGAAGCAATTATTTCAATTATGCATTTTTAATAAAAATTCTGTGCAAAACTGAAAGTAGCTCCATACTTCTGTGATCTTGCAGTGTCTGCTATGTTTGAAAATTGAAATGATTTATTTTGGGCCTAGCTATGACAAACATGAAGCAAAACTAAATGTAGACTTTTCTTTGCAACTCTCGTGGGTGGTCTGTTTCCCCAATACACCTCAGGAATTCTGGATTTTACTGAGAAAAATTGGTTTGATTTCAGGGATATTTTTCATCCCTTCAGTTCTTAATTTCAGGAGTATCCTACAGAAGAGTGATCCAATGTGGTTTTCTATGATGTATTTTTTTTCACTAAAGGGTTTTAATTTTTAATTTCATCCAATGCTAATTTAAACTAATGTAGACCTCTGCCTTTCCCCACCCCCATTGTCCACTACTAGCATCTGTATTCATATTCTCTTAACCATGTTGAACAATTAGAAATTTTGAAAGTAAAATATGGAAACTGTGTGAGAAATAGTGTGTCCACAGCAAAACCTTTCTATTTAATTTTAGTTACCCCACCAGTAATTTATATCTGAAACAGAGGCTACATCTTTCAATTTTAGTATCTTTTATGACATTATTGACAATTCTAGGTTGCCTATTTTTAGCCTTAATCCTTTGCTCAGTGCTGTGGAAACAACCCCAACATTTATGTATTCCTGAAACACTTCCCATATTTGGAAGGTCTCTTGACTTTTATTTATAATTAGTTCATATTACACTATATAAAATATATGTAGCATAATGGTTTTCAGTGCAGGAACATAATAGTCTGTGCAGGAATGTCTAGGGGTTTTACCAGATAAAATGTTTAGATGGTATTGACAGTAAACTAGAATTGTGATGAATGCTGATCTAGGCTAACAATGCCTCATTGGCATTATTAAAATTGGTGACACTTACAAAAATCTGCAAACAACCTTGGTCATGAAGGATACCTCATAGACATGGTAGGCTACTGCAGTGTTGTGTATGAAACCCAGTCTGAAAGTTAACAGACTAGTTGAGAAATATGTGCGAATATTTATTTTTATCTAGTTTTGCCATAAATGGTTTGCCATCTCCGTTTTTTTTTAATATTATAAAAATGCTGTTTAGCACCTGTGTATTATATACGCCACTTTCAGTTAGTATTTTTAAACTTTTTTTTGCTTCATAATGTACTTGCAATAGGGTATGACATAATTTTGGAATACCTATTCTAGAATTATATGGGATATAATGTGGTAAAGTATCTTCAAATATAATATTTATGATTATAATTATTTTTTAAGGGTTACTTTCTTCAGAACTGAGTAAAAAACATGTTATAACCTGGCTGTTACTAATATGCATCAAAGATAAATTCTATAACCTTTAGTAATATTAATTTGCAGTATGAATGACCAAAATAATAATCTGGCACTTTCTTGAGTAAAATGGAATAGTACATGAATAAATTTTAGAGTTAGAGTAGATCCTCTGGATTTATCATTCCAAAGATTTTTTTTCCCATTTATGCAGTTGTTCTACCTTACTGTACTAAGAGAAGATTTTTCTTAAAACAACTTCTTAGTCCAAAGCATGTTTATGTATTCAGCCTTTATTTGGTGAAAAATAGCTTCCTAAGAAACAGCAAATATGATCACATTATTTTTGCGATATTTGTTCAGATAGTATTGTAAACTTTTAACACTGATTATTCAGGTCAGTGCCTTTTTATACCGAATCATTAGGAACAACTGGCTTGTTGTTTGTAAGAAAAATGGAAATGGCTTTTTAATTGTTCAGAAATAAATTTTAAGCCAGGATAGTCTTGCTGAAAGAACTATATAGAAAAATAATAAATAAATATAACTTAGACTGACACATGAGACATTTTCTAAGACTACATGTAAGTGGTATGCCAGTATTTGCTCATACTAGCTCATGAGAACCAATCGTTAATTTTTTTGGAATTTTGCAAGCCAGTTGCAAACAGAATTGAGCCACTATAATTAGCATGCTGATCAGCAATTATTCTGTGGGTACCAGCAGGGAATGACAGTGGCAATAGAACTGGAAGAACTAGTTCTTAAACATTTACCAGTGTACCACTGGATATAAGGCTATATTCCTTGCAATGGGAAGAAGTCTTAGTCCAGGTGAGAGCACATTGTCAGCTTTGGAAGCCATATTTTATTTAGAAGCTTCTACATTGCCACATCTTAGTGCCTGGGAATTTGGGAGGGGGGGCCTTTCATGAGAGGGGGAGGTTTAGACATAATAACATTCTTCTCATAAAGTCAAGGACAAGTTACCCTGCACCTGGAAAGGAGTGGTTGGAGGAATGTCTCCAGTTGGGACATGGTTGATTGGACCATGTAATGGACTGGTGGGTGCAGGGGATGAGGTTTGATCTTCAATTACAGGGGGAAAACCCGGAACTCTAATATTCGGTTTTCCCAGATGTGCCAGTATGACTTCTTTAATAAATTCTTACTTGGATGAACTTTATTTCTGAGTGCTGAATAAAATGGGAGCTTTCATTGGAGTGCTGATACACATCTAGAAAAGCAGCATCTGAAAGTTGACTGAATAGTGAGCATACAGGAGTTTTAGTGAATTTGACAGGGTCTATGTAAATAGAAGATTCTAAGGAACATGGCTAGCAAAGGAAATTTAATGGTGATTTACATGGCTATGTGCATTGTTTGACTTCTTGCCCGAAGAGAGCCCAAACTACTTTCTGGATTATTATAACACACCAGGGATTCAAGGAACTCAGATGAAAGGTATTTTAGATCAAATTGGTTGAAAACCTGATGGAGAATAATGACTGAGAAGGATGGGAAATCTTGTGAAACAATTAAAGGTACAATCACAAACAATTGCTAGTGGAAGAAAAAAAAAGGTACAATCACAAGCTAGTAGTAGACTGTTACAAAGATCAGTGTGGATACACATAGCTTCCTGAAATGTTAAAAAGAAAAAGGGTATCTATAGGCAATGGAAGGAAGATTGCATAACCAAAAAAGGATATAAAGCAGTTGCCAGAAATTCTAGGGATTGTGGCAGAAAGCCTAAAGTTGAGAAGGAGCTGTGGCTTGTGAAAAATACTCCAAACAATATAAAAGGCTATTTCTGATATATCAGGAATAAAAAGGAAAGGAATAGAAGCTTTAGGACTGTTGCAAAAAAAAAAAAAGGAAAGATATGAATTAGTAGGAGATGGCAAAAAGATGGAATACTTGTGTTTTATATTTATCTTCTTTCAGTAACTAAAAAGAACTCTAGAGAGCCAGTTGTTTTTAGAGAAAAAAATTAAAGCGAAAGAAATAAGTGATACAAGGATCCAGCATGTGTGCTCTTTAATTTAGAATCACAATGATCTTAATGAAAGTACATTGATATAAATTTTCTGAGATTCTTCCCTCAAAGCGGTATGGTGCATTGGCTAGGAAGCAGTTTTCTTCATTGATAATGGAAAATCTGCAACTGTGTGTGCCTGTCTGTGTGTATGTGTAAGGTTTCAGCCTTTCAGTCCTATACCTACTCTTACACCTTTTTGTGCCAATAGTAGGAAGAGAAAGGTGCAACTTAAGATAGACAAGGAGAGAGTAATAAGGGCATTTGGTTAATTTTAAATGAATCCAACTCTCCAGGGAGGATGAATTACATCTGATTCTCCTGAAGGAGGTGATCTCAAAGTCATTAAATGAAATTTTTGAGTCCCAGTGAAAAACTGGCAAGGCCTAGAAAAACAAGGAAAGCAAGCATCAACTTCTTTAAAAGCAGAAGATGAAGGACCTAGAAAATTACAGTTTGACAGCTCAAAATCCAGAAGCAGGCTATTAAACAGTATACTTATGAGCATTTAGACAGAAATTCAAAATCCACAAGAACCAGCACAGGTTTGTCACAAACAAGTCATGTTTCACTAATCTTGCCCTTTTTTCTTGACAGCTGTAGCAGCTTAATAGATTGGGGGAGGATGTACTATACCTTGATCTCAGCAAAAGATTTGTGAAAGTCTCTCATGATATCCTCGTTAATAAAAAGATAAAAACACAGGTTAGGATATTTTTCAATGAATTCATTATTGGATGCATGACACATAAGTAGTTCCAGATCAGCCTGGTAAATAGTATCAAGTGACATGTTACAAGGCTGTACAAGGCCTTCTGTTGTTCAACATTTTTGTTAATGATCTGAATCGAGGGGGAGAATAACATTTGTGGCCAAAAACTAGGAGTGGCTAACTCTTTAGAAGAGAAAGAGAAGATTTAAAAGATCTATGGAAGCTTACAGAATTGCCAAGAAGAGTGGGATTAAATTAAACAATAATCTTCAGAGATTATTCCAGCAGTGTGTGATAGGTTGATTTATGAATAGTTATTGAATAGCCGGAAACATAAACAAAAAGGGCCAGTCATGTACCACTTTGAAAGACCTGGCATGATGCTATTTTTTCAACAACTGTCTTATCATGGTAAGCCCTGGTAGCCATCTAACTACACTAGTAGTTTAGCCTAGCAGCATTCTCCATTGTCAGGCATTTACTAAAGCTTAGGAAAGTATATAATATATGTAAATATATATCACTTCTGAACTTTGTCCCTTTATTTGAGTGTTCTTTAGAGATTTTTTTCATCCAGATGCAAAATGCTGGGACATGAATGCTAATGGGGAAGATTGTCAAAGAGCAATGATATGGCTTCTGGAAATTAATTTTGTACTAGGACATGGAGTATTCGTTCTGCAAAAAGATCAAAGCAATTGGTCCTTGCCCAACAAGGTTGGATAGTTTAAACTAGAGGTTGCATGTAATCAGTGATCTGTATCTCCACTGGCAGCTAGTCTGACAAAGTGGGAAGGTAGAAATGTGGCCTCATCCACCTGCAGCCCGACAGAATACTTTGAAAGGTCTTTGGATCTAGACAGACAATTTATTTAACCTCCTTGCTCCTTAACGGCAAAGGTGCTGTTCATGAGCATGGTTTCAAAGGTTTGGTAAAATGTCTAAAAGATACTTTGTTCCAACATCAAAGGTTGGAACAAACCAGTACCTCAAATGAGTTTTCCTCTTATTATCTGGAGTTATTAGAGTGTTTTATTTTTGTGAAGTTCATTGTTCATAGAGAAAAATCAGACAATTAACAAGAAGGAGTTTCTAAACATCTCAAAGTCTCTAAACATCTGTGTTTTACCTCCTGGAGTTACAGTGTAGAAATAACAAGTTTTTAATAATATCTGAAATGCAATTTTGGTACCAAGCTGTGACTCGGTCTAGTTTGAATATAGGTTATTGTTATTATATTCTAAAGAACATTGCCCCTTCAGAAAAGGAGATTGCAACATAGTTCTGCCCCATGCATTTGGGACTTAGGTGCCTGGGACTGCAGTGGGAATGATGAGAAACCTTTCTCTGCCTCCAGGAGAACAGTGGCACATACAGCAGCAACAGCATGCACGAGCAAGAAGCAGCTGGGGGCTTGAAGGGCCATTTAGAGGAGAACGAGAGTGAACGGATGCTCAAAGACTTCCCTCCTGTGTTCAGTATTCTGGTGGTGCTGCAATAGCGTAAAAATAAATGTACCATCCAAAAGACTGTGCTAAGTCACCGCTGCCGAAGACAAAGGAAATTGAATCCACCTTGGCTAAAGATGAGGGCAAGCTGGCTTTTGTTGTTTGCTGAGCATCCACAACGGAATAGGGTCTTGATATATGGGAGGCTTTTTCACATTTTAGTACCTGGTTTTAGGGGATCGTGATGAATTTCGGCTTATCTGTAGAGAAATAAATACATAGCTTTGCATCTGATTCTCCTTGCCAGATCTATACTGATGGAAATAGTATTTTTGATCAGAATTAAAGAAGCTGCCACGGTCCTGGTTTTTGTTTGTTTGTTGTTGTTTACAAGAAGGATTGCCACCATGAACTTACTAACATATGGAAGATTACAGTAAGAGCTGGCTTATTTTCCCTGGGAATTTCCCCCCCTACAAACCTGGAATTATAAAGTACTTAAGTAAACTTCATAATTATGGCTGAAAAAGAGAGATGATTGTGCTTAAAATGTTCTTTGAAATATGATTTTTGATGAGTTAGTAAATTCATATCTTCTTGAAGAACTAGGGTTTTTCTGTTTTTATTTTTTATATTTTTGGAAAAAAAATTCACATCACCTGGAACATTTTCAGTTTTTTCTCTCAGATTTTGCCTTTTACATGTGCTACCCAAGATCCCTTCAGTGCGGGATGGATATTAGGAAGGCAAGGGTAATCATCAACTTTAAAAATTATTTATTAGTTTTGTCAATTTTGTTTATATTTTTCTGGCATGCAGAAGTACCTTAATATTTCTTCAGAAAATTTTGAAACATTAATTTAAATAGTGTAGGGTATATTATTTATGTCTCTTACTCAATGCTAGATGCTTATTAAATGTTTAAAAATAATAAATATACTAATATTTTTCAGTGCATTTAGATTAAGATAGACTGTTGAACAGTATATACTTCAACAAAAATGTTAAATGTGCAAATGTTCTTTACAAATATTGTAATTTTCATGTTCTAACTTTTGTCTCTTTCAAAAAACAATTATTGAATACAGAAATGTATAATGATTTGAGGGAGAAATATTTGAGGCTCATAAATATTTCTGTTTTACACTATATCTATGCCCTTCAGGAGGAACGAGCTCTTCAAAACATAGCATCATCCATAGGCAGCTGAATCTTTTATGTTATTAAAAGAGATAAGAAATTGTTTTGGGAACTTAATTTTTGGAATGAGGTTATTTAATAAAATATAATTCTGTAGACACTTTTGAAATAGTAAGCCCAATTTCAAAGAAAATATCTCCCTCATTTTGGGCTATGTGTCCACTACTCACACACGCACTACACATACAGAAACAAATAAACACATAGTCTCTTGTAACTGCAGACATTTCATGTTTGCTAGAGCTGGGTGTATTGAGAAAAAATATATTTATTTAGGAAATATATTGCTATAGCTTAGCCATCCCTAATGTTTCCTCCATGTGTTGGACCACAGTTCCCATCATCCCAGGTATTATGACCAGTAGTCTAAAGAGCCAGCTTAAGAAAGGGAACTGTCATGTATACTGCACTGAAACAACAACAACAAATAGAGATTTTTAAAAAACCATCCCTAACACAAAAGGATATTACTCTGTAAAATAAAAAAGAAAAAGAAAGAAACATCAGAATGAGTTGATGAAGATAACTTAACCCTGAGGATCACAGTGAAGAGAGCAACTTAATCATGAAATGCTGAGGGTATTAAATGTGTGTGTTGGGAGGAGAGAATGCCATAGGGCGATAGTAAATATGCCTGCATGAGAATATAACACACAATATTTTAATAGCACTCAAGACCCATAAAAATTGAATACACACATACAAAGCATGAGCATAACATTCTTTCTTTGCACTATTTTAGGACACTTCAGGAGCCCCAAAAGAAAAATGGCCATTACAAATCAATGTCATACAAATCTGTTATCTTCTCATTGTCACATGAGATCATCTAGATAATGGGGTCTCAATGGGAGTGATTATCTGAGCCTCTACACTTGTCCAGAACACAATATAAGAATAAACATGTTTATTTACCTGATGTAAATATGACTTAAGTCAGCAGTTGCCTAAAAAAAAAAATCCCCATTATTGATTAGAGCCCTGGGGGTAGTAATAGTAACTGGGTAGATAACATGTATGTCTTCTCTTGTATTATCTATTCCTCTTATATTACCTTGTATTATCATTACAATCACCTATATAATGATGCTTATATGTAATTAATTTGTCTAAAATTTACAGGAGCCCAGTAACAAGCGGGTCAAGCCTCTTTCTAGAGTGACATCACTAGCAAGCTTAATTCCTCCTGTCCGAACAACTCCCTTGAAGCGATTTGGTCAGACACTCCAGGTATTTTATCTATTTATTAAATTTATAATGCTGCCCATCTCCCCGATATGGTTAAGTGTGTCTTAAAAATTATTAAGTGAGATTATGTTTAATGAATATAACTGTCTTATGAAATTTTTCTGGTCTTAAGCTGGAGCAATTTTCCATACTGAACACATGTATCAGTGAAAAATGCTCCCAAAATCTGAAAAATATGATGTTTTCTCACTTTGGGAAACCAAATAGAGAGTCCCGTTTAGGGTTGCTTGCTTTTTTAAACCCTTCCTTTTTCTCTGACAAAAATGAGCATTAAAACTTATTGTTAAAATATCATTGTATTTTAATTTCTCATCAATGGTTATGTAAAATATTCAATTAGAGATTTTTTGGCCTAAAGTTATAACTTTTATAGGAAAGCATAATAATTGAAATATTTAAATATACAAGTAGAATTTTGATAATTCTGCTTTAATTTTAAATAGACAATATTCTTGTTGATATCCCATGAGCAGATTTTTCAATTGATGCACTCAACTCAGATTTCAAATATGTATTTAAAAATGCAAATTAAAGGCAAAATAATTACGATTTTAATGAAAAAGATCCAGTTGTTTGTTTACACTTGTACAGACTGCATGAAAATGAATATTGATGAATCAACTGCTTTGATAATTTGAAGGTTAAATTATACATGAAAGTAGATCAATATTGATTATATAACTAAGTAGTTGCTTTTATGTAGCATCTGTTTGAGGAGAGAGAAAATAGATTGTTAGATTACAGATAGTCAGACAATATAAATATGAAGCAATTCATATTCATTTCATTCCACTATAAATTTCTCAGTTTGAGAAAGTAGCAGTGTTTTCAAAAGCCGTCCAGTCTGATTTGGAAATTATCTCACCCAAATAATGGCTATAGAGTAAGTCAATACACATAGCTACTGACTTTTAAACTTTGTAACATGCTGCAGAGGATCAAATCTAGAAGCTGGATCCCTATTGCGATACTGTGCTTGAAGATATCTCCTCTGGAACCTACAAGATCCATGCCTTACTATTTCATTTGATTTAGATTCTTTAAATAAAGAAATAAAATTAGACAGAAAGTAGCAGGTTTAAACATATCCTTATATGACTATCATGAAGTGTTGTATGTTATGATTCTTGATTCTTCACGAATATATCTTTTCTTTTATGTATTCTAAGAGTATTTACACCAAGACAAATTCCTTGTGTGTCTAATCACACTTGGCCCATAAAGTATTCTATTTTATTCTGTTCTATTCTATTTTTAAAAAATGCTTCTGGGACCCACATAAAATCCATATATTCTTAGGATATATTTGATTAGAGGTGAATCCACTTGTGAGTGAACACACCCATCATGATAGTTATTTTCTAAGAATACCCTTAATAAATTCTAGATGTCCTGCTATCCAAAAATAATTAGGATCTCTGATATCATGCATCTACACCAAAGATTTACAGGACTGTAGTAGGCATCCAAAGAAGTCTAGCACCATTTCTGGTTTAAAAATGAGGATGGAGATGGAAGAAAGCACCAACATGTAGCTTTTGACTCTGAAATACACGCACCAGTGATTATTGTTGCTTGAATAAAAATACTTTTCTGAAATAGTTTCTTTATTTGAACTAATCGATGTGGACAAAACATAACTGAATATATACCAAACAAGGTGAGACCAAATTAAAAAATAAATTTTAGTTCCTCTTGTGGTTTTCAGTCAAAAAGAAACATCAGAAATCTTCTGGCTTGAAGCAACCTTACTCTTTTACTTTTAATAAAAATATTATCCAGAGAAAGATGACTCATTAGTTTTTGTTGCTCAGAGTGAAAAGTGAATTAAAGGTTGCTAAGTTTTATTATTGTACATGTGCGGCTTTGCTCCGCATTTGGAAGACTTCTCACTGGGTGGTCGAATGCATCAAGAAAGACACCAGGCTGGTTCTATCTTGGGTGAGCTGCCCCGATCACGAGCTCGGGAAGCTCTTTTATTAAAAACACACAGTAATACGTCACAAGCGGTGAACTCTATCCAATCATTATGTTACATGAGTAGAAATATTAGTGGACACATAGTAGCATCAAATCACAGTGTTATATGGTCAGTTTTAGTAGGTACAAAGTAGCCAATCAATGCTTGCAGTCCAGTTAATAGCCCATGGTGTTGTACTGCTGATTGATGTTCTTTGTTCCTGGTACACGCTTGCAGCCTACGTGAGGCCTTGAGGCCTGGCATGTACTGAAACTATTGAAGCTGATTCATTACTGCATCTCCTCTGTTTTAGTTTTATATGGAGGAAATTCTTCTGGATCTTCGTCACTGCCCATGCAAAAACTTGTGCGAGCGCACGCATCAGGGTCTTCTGAGGGTATGACTTTGTACAGAGGTTCTTTTTCCCAGAGGGCATTAACCTGTGCAATGGCGCGCTTTTCAGCTAATAAAGACAGACTATTGGAGATAGTGCGAATAAAAATTGGTAACACACATGGAAGAATAACACATCCTGCAGCAATCATACCTATGAGAGCTACTATGGCTTGTAATCCTGGTAGTTTTGAGAACCAAAAACTAAAAATATTTTTAAAATCAATACCTTGCCATACTTGATTAGGATTATAGGTTAATTGTCGCATCTCAGTTGTTAATTGTGCTACTACTTTGCCAACCTTATCAATTTGAAGACAACAATTCGTGAGATTGAACCTACCACATACCCCTCCTTCTTTGGCTAGTATGTGATCTAAAGCTAAGCAATTTTGATAGACAGCTGTGCGTAACTTGTCTGTAGCAGTTGCTAGAGTGTTTAGAACCTTGTCTATTTGTTGGCCTGCTAAATCTAAAACAGCTTGTAAACGAATAATTCTATTAATCATATATATGGAGGTTCTAAAAGCATTGTCGGTGTCTCTTTTCTTGCGGGATAATGTATCATACACAGGGATGCCTAGTTCTTGCTTAATGGAGATTGGTAGGAGGAAAAAGGAAGGTCTTATCTACCCCAATACACATGATCCTTGCCAATCTGCTGGAAGGGATGGATAGGCTAGGTTACCACAAATCCAATACATGTTATTTGGGGCTGTCCAAATTTGGGAAGATGTTGTGTTATTGAGATAAGGGAGGAGGGAGGTGTTGAATTTAGCAGGTGTGGTGGTAGTATTGTCAGGTACAGTCCAAGTCTGGTAGGAATTATCCCATGTTTTTTGCAATAACACTGGTATCAGGGGCTTTTTCTAATTTCCTTAAATTATCATATACCGACCAGCCTAGGGATGTTTCCTTACCTTCATATATTACTTCAGTTTTTATGGTAATGTAAGTGTTTGGATCTGATCCTGTGCCATCAATCCCTATGCCATAAGTATTCAAGGTAGGGTGTTGTCTGGAGATGGTGATTTCTACCTTATTGTCTGTGGTAGACCCTGATATTTGTTTGAAATGTGACGGATGATTGCAGCCTGAGTACCCTCCCCTGGTATAATCACAGACACAAGACCAACCCGAGCACTCGATGGAACCTCCACAAGGGATCTTTGATTGGGGTTCCCTATGGCCCAGTTAATGGGTGTATGACACAAATATTCATGATTGTGGGCATACGTTGTTTTCCAGTCAGCCGACCCGCATGAATGTCCCCCTGGTTTAGAATAAGCAACACAAATATCAAAGATTAAAACAACTGGGTTAGTACCATCCTTGAGCACGGTGGTGTGGTTTAGGTAATAAAGTTTTCCCTCCCCCTCAGGATCAGATCTGCCAGAGGTTCTTGGAAGTACCGCCCATAAGGTAAAGTTGAGACGAACAGCCGTCTTGGGATTGTAGCAAATGGTTTTTGAGTTCTTCTTACATAGATGGTACATGGTCCCGTTGTTTTGGCAAGTTTTTCCCGTAGGAAGGCACTTCTGCGGTTGTTGGGTATGGAAGATGAGAGTTAGTTGAATGGAGCCTGCTTGTGTGGTTTTGGTCAGGCAGGGGGCACAGCCATCTGGCGCACTGGTGGGGTTCTGCAATCTCTTAACCCGATGTAGAAAAGGGGGTGGCCTGAACATCAGGTTGATTTGCGAATTGTCTGTGATGATGACGAGGTGAACGGGGTCTGAGGACGCTCCAGGATTCATAAATGTTGCGTATGGAATCATAGAGGCGTCGACCGGAGCAATAATAGGTGGTTGCAGTAGGATGAAGTATGAGGAGTGTAGTCCGAGGAGGGTGTTCAAAGGTGTTGATCTGGAAAGAAGAATTGCTGGAGATATGGAGCCATGGCTGAGGGAGTGTCGACCATCTGAGGTAGGGGGGAAAAATGTCCCCAGATGCGGTGCAGGTCAGCAGGAGGGGAGTATCTGGCGTGAAGTACGTCACTCGAGACGGAATGGAGAACTTGGAGGCACGTGCGACAAGAAGGAGGAAGAGGGTCGGCAAGGCAACGGGACGAATCATGTTGATATGTCTGCAGGTGGTGATTTTTCTACCTTGGGGTTGTATGGTCTGACATGCTGTCCAGGAACCCCCAGGACACGATCCGGAAGCTGGATACCTGCGTAGCCATGACCCGAGGTGAGGAGACCAGCAGGGCCCTTCCAAGTAGGCTCTGGCAGTTGGTGGTAGTATACATATGGTTTGAGAGAATCAGGGGAAGTGGGGGAGGAAGAATGTCGCTCCGCTGCCATCGTAGCAGGGGTGCTGGAGAAATTGAGGAAGTTAAGTGTATAAAGACAGAGATTAAGGGTGTCTTGCATTGCCGGGAGGCCAAGGGCTTTTTTCCCTTTGATCAAATGTCGTTCTAACACTGTTTTTAGCGTTAGGTTGGCTCTCTCTACCAGAGCTTGTCCTTGACTGTTATAAGGGATTCCAAATTTGTGGGTAATTTGCCACTTAGCGCAAAATTCTGACATAGCTGTGCTGGTGTATGCAGGACTATTATCTGTTTTTATTTCCTTTGGGCATCCCAACGATGCAAAAGTGACATGTTTGGAGGCTTCTCCCCTTTGCGGGGTTGCCATTATTAACCCTGAATAAGTATCAATTGTGACATGCAGATACTTCCAGGGGGCAAACGTAGGAAACTGAGTAACGTCCATCTGCCATATCTCACAGGCTTTCAACCTGCGGGGATTTACCCCTAAGGGAATGGAATGGGCTTGTTGACTGCAGGTGGGGCACTGCTATCTAATGGCTGAGGCTTTGGCCATAGTGAGGNTTTTTATCAATAGCGGGAGAGAGGTAAGAATCGTGAATAGTAGAGACTATTTGGGTAACATATAGGCTGTCTAGGATTAAGTTGAGGGGTTTGTTAAAATTCTGGAGGACTAATATAGTTGCAGCAAGCTCAGCCCTTTGTGGTGATATTTGCACAGGGGTGATTTTAGTGTGCCACACCCCATTCCTTTGCCAAGCGCATGCCCCTCGTTCCCTACTGCCATCAGCAA
>BHEV01002294.1:0-18714 GCA_004319985.1 Emydocephalus ijimae | reverse complement strand
TGGCTTGGTGGTCATGTGACTGGGTGGGCGTGGCCAACTCAACATCACTCATGTCAAGGGGTGCTTCTCCTCGCCTGGCCTTTTATGACAGTTGCAACAGTCATAAGTGTGAAAAATGTTCATAAGTCACTTTTTTCAATGCCGTTGTAACTTTGAATGGTCACTAAATGAACTGTTCTAAGTCAAGGATTACCTGTACAAAAATACAAAAAGCGTCTTTGCTTGCAAAAAGCTGCCCTAAATACCAATCAATAGATTAAAAATACCTGCAGGCCAGAGTTACAAATCAGGCAGGGTGCCAGAGCACCTTGAGGAATGAAAATACTTAAAATGCAGTGATAACTATCAAGCATCCATCTCTTGCTCATAAAATGAAATCCTTTAGCAGAAAGGTCATTTAAGCTCTCCAGAAAAAGAACATCCAGGAAAAGCAATCCTTAGATCCATTTGCACCACTTAAAGATACCAGCTGGTCTCACTCACCTCACAAGATATCCTAAGGAAATCATCCAGATTTAAGAAAAGGACACATGCCCCCCAGAAAGGCAGTAAAAAAAAATCTGTGCCAAACTTGCATCCTGCCTTTTGGAAGTATACCGCAAAAGGACAGTGCCAGATAGTACTTAAGCAATGAGGAAGACCCCCTTCCCAGATAGAAAAAGAAACCATGAGACAGGAAAAAATTCAAACACAATACAAATAATTAAATCACAACAGTAGCTGTTACTTGTTGAAGCTGAATAGGGAAAATTATCCCATCAATAAACACAGGATTAAACGTCACCAAGCACAGAATTAACCTTCAGCAAAAACCAGTTTGGGACCAAAACTCAGAAAGGGTATGTAAACTCATGTTTGAATGTCAATCTTTCTAGCTAGCCAAGAAGCCTTGCTGAATGTCACTCACCTTGGTTCCCTGTCACTAAAAGCTTTGCTTCATTATTCAATTATTTCTTCAAAGTGCTGCTTTTCTGGGGAAGTATTTCCTCCCAACAGCAGTGTAAAAAATCTTTAAAAAAAACCCTTCCCCTTTAAGAAAGTCAAGCCTCAGAAGCTCCAGAGACAGGAAGTCTAGGCGTACTGGCAAGAATGTAATAACGGTAGAAAAAAACAAAAGGAGACTGCTTCTAACTACCAGTTCTCCAAACTGCTTAGAAAGTTAACAAGGGGTTCAATAGAATGGACAGAACCGGCAGAATCCCAGCCCTGAGGTGGTCCAATAAAATAATTAAAATCAAAATTTCATAAGAAACAAATGGTAGACAGGATGGTTGACTGTTGCAACTTCAAATTGTTGTTATTAACATGCTTAACTGGAATTACAGAAGAATTGTGACTCATCATGTCCTGACCATTTTTGTAAAAGGAACAAGACAAGACATCCAGATGGTCTATACAAATAACCTATAATGTTACAAATAGAAACAAATAATTTTAGAAAAGATAATGCACTAATGCACTGAGCCAAGGTGGTACAGTAATTAGATTGTAATACTGCAGGCTACTACTTCTGCTGACTGCAATTTGGCAGTTCAAATCTCACCAGGCTCAAGGTTGACTCAGCCTTCCATCTTTCCAAGGTGGATAAAATGAGGACCCAGACTGTTGGAAGCAATATGCTGACTCTGTAAAATACTTAGAGAAGGCTGTAAAGCACTGTGTAGTGGTTATAAGTCTAAGTCTAAGTGCTACTGCTATTGCTAATTAGAAATATATGAAAAATTGGGATACAGGAAAAGAATTAGTCCAGATTTATCGTCATTTCTTATTTATTGCAGAAAGTATACATTCCAAATTGTTCAAATTTAGTTATAGAATTTAGATGTGAATAGAAATGAAAAAGATGAATTTCAATGAAAAAAGAACATTACATTTATGATAAATAAATGTACAATTACAGAAAATTGGCACAAGATGTTCTATCATTAGTCTATTACTACAATTCTGATCACTAAAACAAATAGTTCATTTTCTTCAAGTTGTTAAGTAAGGATCAGATCCAAACATGACGTATTGATCCATATGTAAGGATCATCAGCATATAATCACAACATCATGGCATATAAATCACACTATCTGGTAGCAATATTCTTTAAGTCAGTAAAATATGATTTATACCAGACTAAAACAGTTTTTTTTAAGTTCAATTTATTTTCAACCGTAGTATTTCTTACTAAGTGTTAGTAAATGGTATATGACCACAAAATATACTGATTTAACTATGTACACCTAACTCTTTTATAGAAGAATGTTTAACTAAATTTTGGGAGTATGTTGTCGTTCTAATGCCAAAAATAACCATGTCTTAAAAATAAATCTTAACAAAATTTAATTCAAATTGGAAACCATTTTTAGAGTCCATGAATTTATTCATATCTAAAATTTGGAAGTACATTTTATGTATTTCATGAATACTTGAATTTTACTATTTCATTTTATCATTCATATGAGCGCCATGATTCCTGACGTGTGTGTGTGTGTGTGTGTTTATAATCAATCATGAAAAATAATAATTTAAATTTATGTAAATTTGTAAGTCTTTTTTTTAAATTTTTACTCTTCCACACTTTTTTTACTGATCACTTTTTCCATATGTGTACCAGGTTTTATTAAACTATAACCTAAATATTCAGATTAATAAGATGATCAAAAAGGCTTCAGTAACCTAAGATTTATTATTCAAACTTATTTCACTAATAAAAACAGTTAACTAAATATTTTGCATAATTACAAATTACTTTGATGTTAGTCCCTATTTATTCTACATCATTTTCTGAACTAAGAATACACATTTCATCAAGTTGCATCATGAATCTGGACTTAAAAAGCATACAGGACATAGGCAGAAACATTATTTAAATTAAACACAGTACATATATTGAATACATTTTTCTTCCAATTAAAAATTCAATGCAGTAGCCAATTTTCAGGACTGAGTCTAAGACTTCTGGAATGCATATGATCCTAAGAACTCAGTAATAAATCAAGACTGAAAACTTTAAGGCATAAAGAATAATATAAGTACCATGTAATTTATATATATATATTAATCTACATGTATGAGCTTCCCACTAACATGTACATTAAAAGGCCTCAAACATTTGTACTAAATATTTTTCCTGATAAAAATACAGGTAGTCCTTGACTTACAACCACAATTGAGCCCAGAATTTGTGTTGCTAAGTGAGAAATTTGCTAAGTGAGTTTTGTCCCATTTTACGATGTTTCTTGCCACATTTGTTAAGTGAATCACTGCAGTTGTTAAATTAGTAACACAGTTGTTAAGCGAATCTGGCTTCCTATTAACTTTGCTTGTCAAAAGATCACAAAATATGTTCATATGATCCTGGGACCCTGCAACCATCATAAATATGAACTAGTTATCAAGTATCTGAATGTAAATCACATGAAGATGCTATAACGGTAAAATGTGTGGAAAATGATCATGTCATTTTTTTTCAGTGTTGTCGGAACTTTGAACAGTCACTAAACAAACTGTTGTAAGCTGAGAAGTACCTGTACTATTTTTAACAAGATTATGCAACATAATTAAGTATAATAAACAGGTAAGGCAGCTTGGGATATTAATATCCCTTTAATATTAAGTATTAAAGCAACTTAAAACTAGCAGACATTATCCAGCAAATACACATGATTCAAAAAAGCCTGCTGGATATTTTTGTTCTTTTTTCCCCAGTTAAGTGCTATTAATAGTTAACAAGTCAGATAAAAAAAATATGAAAATAAGAAATATTGACCCAGAATATAAACAGCTTGTGCCATGTGTAATTTTCTCAGTTATTTCATATAAATGGGAATCTAAATAAATTATATTTGTGTTAATAAAACTTCATTAATCAAGAACATAACTATGTTCATTGGGTTTCTAAGTGTTCTCCTGTAGTTTTCAAAGCAAGAAATACAATTTCTGAAATCTTTTTTATGGAAGAAGCTAATTATTAACTTTTCAGTACTGACTTAAAGGCACTGCTAGGGACAATATAGTGAACTGAAGATGGATCCATAAAAAGAAAGGCTGATCACTATAGTAGAATGAAAAACAATGAATAAACAAGTTCTTTGTAATTTCTCTTAGACAAAGAGAGAATTGAGAGTTGCCCAAACAATTGCTCCTCATGAGAATACTGCAAGACAGAGGTCTCTAGACAATTTAGAACTCTAGAGGGAATAGGCATCTTACTCAAACCAATCAGGACCTTCAAAAAGAAACATTTTCTTTTCTAATTACTTTTGGAAATTGCTTGTTAACTGCTTTTCAGCTATTACGATCTCCAGATCGACAGATTTTAGTTTCCTTCAAGATTGTGTTTCTTTCAATCTTTATCAGATTCAGAAAATTGTGTCTGCCTCTATTAACAGACTGTGTTGGAAATGGAAATAAAATTTTGCCATAACAAGACTAAGACTGATATAAAAGTGGATTTAAAAATCCAAGTTTACAAGAATATATTGTAACAAGCTTACAAAAATACGATGAATAAAGATATTACAAAAAAACAATAATTGTTCTCTGTAGTAACCTTAGTTTTTGCTGATATATTGCAGGATTGAAATGTCATGGCTCTAAGGATTGTAAGAGATGAGATATGAGAAGATTATATATGTTAAACGAAGAAGATAAGATGATACTAAAATTGTTTATACTTGTGATGAAATAATTTCTTTATATGTTTCTTTTTTCTTTATTCTTATTTTTTATTTTTCTATTTTTCAGCTTTCTTTTTTCTTTTTTCCCCTTTGAATTAGATTTTACTGTTGCAATTATAATTTTTAATAAAATTACTATAAAAATTGACTCAAAAGCACCAGAATAAATACACAAATAAACAAACTGCTAATTTACTTTAAGTTTAATTTACATCTGAGATATAGATGGTCACCACTCTGCTGTTCAGAACAGTTGTAAAGACTAGGCTCTTCCCCCAGGCCTTTGGCAAGGGAGAGCAAGATCCTTTGCTTCATTCTATATAATCTATTGTGCTTGCCATCTTTTATCTTTTATTGATTTTATTGTAATTTTGTTAATTATCATGAGCTGCCATGGTTGTTGACAGAAGGATAATAAACATGTTTAATAAATTGTAACTATTTTCATTTTCCATGAATATAAAATGGCCAGCATAATTCTAAGCAATCTGTTATTGTTGATAAATGTCAAGTGTAAGCTACTTGGATATTTTGAAATAAATATGGATACATATTATTTATAGAAGTACTTTGTCTGCTGTGTACTTACATCACTTTAATGTGATTTTTCAAAACCCTTGTAATCTCAGGTTGAAGGCCTCCAAATTTATGAGGCATACATATAGACTAATCACAAGTTAAACAGTTATTAGCTAATTAAACTGTTTAACACTTGATAACACTTTAATTCATCACTTTTGACATAAAAGGGTTTTCTTCATTTACTCAAGGATACAGGATATACCTCTGTAACCTACATAAAAAGCCACCCTGGACTTGCCTGGCATCGACTGTCTTTACTAAGATGTTAAAGCGATCAGCACCTGACATCTGTTAGCTGGAGGCATTCTGAGGTAAAGGACCAACAAATCGAAATAAATTAGACCAGTTTAACTTTTGGATGAGGTGATCCCCTTAGTGACATTATAATCTATGCTCCTGATGTTACACAAGGATTTAAGAAGAACAATGTTTCTTTCATAGTTCTCTTTAGAGCGCCACATCCTGAGTTTTTTTTCCAATACAAGGAAAAACCCAAATAAAACAAAAATATAAGCCTTCACTTCCTTTTGCTAAAAAGATAAAATCATTATATATTAATAGACTTGACAGTATGGTATTGAATATTATTAACTGTGAGTATTTTGAAGTTAAAGCAAAAAATGAGTCAATCTGACCACAAAGGCAAAAAGGATAGAATAAATGTAATGTAATTACATTGAAAATCAATACCTTGCCAAGTTCTATGAAACACTTTTATTTAGATGCATTTAAGTGCCTATTTCTTAGTGGAAAAAAATACAACTGAACATTTAGCTACTCTAAACAGTAAAACCAATATTATCAAATCTAAAAACAGTGTTTGACCATGACAAAGACTACTTCTATAAAGCATTATTTTCAGTTTATGTACAAACAGTGAATTGTACATATTTGTTGCATGTTACTTCTGCTATATAATAATTCCAATTACTATTTCATTTTGCTCCCTGAATTGATACTCCTTACAATTTGAAATGTCATCATATCTATACAGTCTGACAAGAATGCTAAGCATATACCCGTAACAAGGACAAATCTGAGAAGTGCTGAATTCTCAAAATACTGTTATTTTCAAAATATTTTTCCATGCACTATTATTTCTTCCTAAATAATGAGACCACATTTCTGTTTTCTGATAGAAAAGTGCATCAGCCCATCCATTTAAGATGAAAGATCATGATGCAGGCTTAAAAAATGGTTGACAAACTTTACCAAGATCCTGATTGGCTGTGAAATTCTGGAAGGAAGTGTTTCTCAATTTTTCTTGATCAGGTGGAATTCACATGCATCACCAACTGATTGCTCTGGTAAGATGTACAGTTTTCCAGCCATGCACTTTTAGTCACCATAGTCAGCTTCCGTTCAGTGAAGTTAGAAACTTTAGATCCTTTATATGTATATCCAATGAAGGCAGTTATGTACACAAGTAATGAAACTTTCACCAGTCTTCTGTTTAAAACACGAAGCCCTGGGTAAGTTACCATCAATTTATTGCCTTGCTCATATGATCATTTAAGGTCCTGAAGGTCAAAGCTGGTCATGAACAATTTTCAGCTACTTAAAACAGAAAACATCAAGGATTCAGCCTTGTTTGACTTGGCTCTTTTTGTGGGCTGACCTGAGGGATACTCAGTTATCTAAGGCTAACATCCTTATGTATATCGTTAGCAATTCCAGTCTTGCTACTATTGCTGCTTTCTGGTCACAAGTAATAATCAGATGCCACTCTTATTTTGGAACTTATAACAACCCTGGCATTATTTATACATGGATGAGCATTAGTATAATATATATCATAATTCTATATTTATGTTCATGAACTGGGGATGGGGAGACACAAAAAAAGTGTATTTATAAATGTAATTAAAATTTCCATAAAATGTTCTATAGGTAATTATAAGATTTTTAACTTTCAGTAAAGCTATAAGCAACCATTTCATTAAAGAAACACTCAGGTGATTTCCAATTATGAAAAAAAATGTAGATGACAATATTAGTCATTGCCATTAAAATTCCAAGGATATACCTAATATAAAGGACAAGCCAACACAATTAGATAAATTTATTTTGAAGATAAATATACTGAAGAACCCAATGTTAAGCAATGCATGTAGCTTTGTAACATTTATTAAATACCATTGTCAGATTTTAAAACTAATGATTTTCTAGCTATAATATAGGTAACTTTAACTAAATTGGTATTTCAATAATGGACAATACTGTATGTAAATCAGAACTGAACTGTAGGGTTCTTGATGAGTTTGATTATTTGTTGCAGACATTTTGTTATTAGGGGATCACCAGTAGGAAAAGAAGATCCTTATCCTACTGTATAGGACTTTAGTCAGACCTCATTTGGAGTAATGTGTCCTGTTCTGGAGACCCCATTAAAAAAAAGATATTGATAAGCTTGAGCGAGCTCAGAGACAGACAACAAAAATGGTGGAAAGTCTGAGGGACAAAACATATCAGGACATATTGGAGGAAAGAAGGGAAATGTCAGATCCATGTACCTGTCATTCCTTCAGTGGAAAAAGAAAAGTGGGGGGGAGAGTGATAAAGAAATCCTTTCATGATGTAACCTGAATATATTTAATCTTATATCGAATTTGTATAACCTACACATGATACAATGGAGGGAGAAAACCCAAGGGTGGGGGGAATTAACATACTGGCTTTTGTTTCACTAAATACACATCGAGATAAGGGGAGGCCTTCTAAACTCCCTTATGTATCCCTTTATGCCTGAGAGACCTCAGACACTGCTTTGAACTCCTACATGAATTGTCTCATCTCAATAAAGGATTCCTTTTGATACGTTTGGTTTTCAGAAGTTCATTCTTATTAATTGAATGGGAAAAAGTTCTGTAGCCTGACATAAAGCAGCGTCTGCAACAGAGGTCAGCCGGGAGAGGTTTTTTTTTTTTTTAAAAAAAAACCTTCACTCTACCAAGGGGACCCTGCAAGAAAAGAAAATGTCTGAGTACAGCAAGGACCAAGGGGAAGCTGAATGCTAGGGAGAAATGTCAACAGTTACCCAGCCAGATACTGACTCAGTTCACCCCTTGGAAGATAGCAAAGCTGCCTACGAAACCTCCACAAAACCCCGACGGTCTATAGGTGTAGGAAAGAGAGACAGCTGGGATGGAAGAACCAGGGGGCTAACCCTCACCCAGGACAATCGTAAACCCGAATGAAAATTGGAGTTGGAGGCCCTATCGAATCCGGAAGGATGGGACGAGGAGCCACTGGCCGATGACAGAACGAGATGGTACATAAATAGCCTTGTGAGGGAAGCCCTGGAGAACCTCGAGGTGAGGAATGCACCAGGACCCCAACTCAGGAGAGCAAGGGAACCAGAAAATGAGAGAACCTGAGCCGCCATCCCAGATTCAGCCGAGAATGGATTGGGCAGCAGGACAACCTGAAGAACCAGCAGCCATACAAGGTACCCGACCCATAACTGCCCCAGAACAAGGCATTAACCTTGGCCAACCCAGAGACATACAACTGCAGAGGAAGGTCCCACCCCAGGAGTAAAACTCGATGGGGACTCCCAGAAACTTACGGCCCTACGCCACTGCTTCAAAGACCCTCTTGCCAATAGAAAATCCTGAGACCACATCAGAGTCGTAAAGCAAGGCCGTCACCCAGTAATTGAATACACTGAGGAATTTCATAACCTGGCTGGCCAAGTTGACTGGCCAGAGGATATCCTAGTCTGTTGGTTCAAATATGGACTAAATGACGACTTATACGCTGCCCTGCCTGGCATGTGGGCCCCAAACCTCTTGCATGAATGGTACATGATGGCAGAGGAGGTAGAGATAGACATGACTCATAACCAGTACCGCAGTGGCAAGTTTTGGAAAAGATCCCCACCCCTGGGAACGGGAAATTTTCAAACCCCAAGCCACCATGACTTCAAGAACATCTGGTTGCTTTAAGTGTGTAAAGGAGGGACACTGCGCAACAGAATGCCATTTGAAAACCCCTGCCAGAAAGCCAGACCACCCATCGGGGGGAAACCTGGAATATCCAGTCCTCGAGGAAAGGAGACTGGCCTGAGAGGCTGAGTAGCTGTGGGATTCTGATCCCCCCCCAAACCCAGAGGAAGAATCCCAAATGCTCCAAGGGGACCTGAGCCAGTCTGAAAGTGATCCGGAAGACAACCCGCTGATAAGCAACCCAATTGAACCAATCACTCTACCCCTAAGACTGTTTATCCCCAGCCGAGGGAAGGGGGAGAAAGTTGCAGTGTTGCTGGATTGGGATGCACCCGATGCCTAATAAATCCCTCCCTTGCAGAGAAATTGGGGGTCCAACTGAAAGAAATGGAAAATCCCATCACTTTCTGCCAATTAAATAGCCGGGGGGGGGGGAGCCAGCTAGGTTTACCACAGAACCATTGAAAATAAGACTAGAGAGCCATAGTGAGATGCTCACATTCATTGTAGCCCCAGAAATGGAAGAGCTGCTGGTCCTAGGTCTCACATGGCTGCGGAAATGGAATCCAAAAATAAATTGGAGGAAAGGAACCATACAATTCCAGAGAGAAGTAGTATTTGCAAAAAGCTCAGAGGAAAGGATAAAGAAAGGAACAGAGAACAGAGAGTCAGTCATGACGGGACAGTCGGCTGAACCCATTAACATCCCCATTGAGTACCAGAATCTGGCCCAAGTATTTAGCGAGGAAGCTTGTGATAAACTCCCACCCCATCGAGCCACAGACTGCGCTATTGAAATCCTACCAGCGGCCAAACTCCCAAAACTACAAATGTACTGCATGTCTCCCAGAGAATTAAAAGAACGCAGAGCATTTATCGACAAAAATTTAAAAAGGGGTTTCATCAAAACCAAAAATAGCTACCCCAATGTTATTCCGCAAAAAGAAAGATGACTCCGTATGCTTGTGTGTCAATTACAAAAAATTAAACACGATTTGCATAGAGAATATTTATCCACTCCCCCTCATGAAGGACATGTTAGCCCACTTCTCAAAAGGAAATTTTTTTTCAAAGTTAGACCTACGAGAGGCATATTACCGCATAAGAATAAATGAAGGGGATGAGTGGAAGACTGCTTTTAACACACAATTGGGATGCAACCAATTTAAAGGGCTACCCGTTGGACTATAAGGAGCGCCTACCATGTTTATGATCAATGAAACCCTTCATGAATTTTTATATAAAGGGGTTCTAGTGTATCTTGATGATATTTTAATCTGCACAATGGAAGAACACATCAAGCTACTCCGTGCAGTCCTCACAAAACTTAGACGCTAAACTGAGGGCGGAGCTGGCGTCATGATGATACGGCATGCAATCTTGGAGGTCTGAGATTGCTGCCGATATCTTTGCTCCTATATGGTCCTATCGGAACTAAACCGTCCTGAAGAGACGGTGAAAGTGAAGAGCGCATCCTGTCGATCCCAGGGATACTGCAAAGTCCCTGGTAGATCCAGGAGAAGCTCTTCTTGCCAGCAGCAAAGAGGCAGCCATTAAAGCTGCTGAAGTTGGGACAGCTCCGAAACGAAAGAGAACAAAAAGAGAGAGTGTGCTGGTTTGGTGAGAACTTTTTCTTTATTCTAAGATCTGAAGGGACACCCTAAGGAAAAGAAAGAATCTGTAAAAGTTTTGACAGAAGTGATTAAGTGGCGATTTTAAACAGGAATGTCAAAGTAATGTTTTTTTCTCATTGCTGGATTTTCTATACATGATCTTATATTTTGAAACTGGACTGGTTTTTTCTTTTCCATCTATTTTTTTTCTCCTTTTTGATTCTGTAACATTTTAGGTTAGAGACTCCCTTTTAGTTATTTCTTTTTTTAAAATATCTTTTTCTTTTTCTTTTTTTCATGAATTCTTATTATATTTTGCTTGGAAAAGGTGGGGGAAAGTGAAAACAAAGAAACTTTGTAACACTGCCAACTAGAGCCTTGGAAATATTCTATGTCTCCTGTGACCAGAAAAAGCTGAGAAAGAAAGAACTGAGACTTTTTTTCAAGGACATTGTTATTTGATAAGATAGAGGGAAGAGCATGGGAGAGTATTATTGCAGGTGCTCTTCTGGGTTTCTATCAACAGCTGGAGTCTGGTGTTGAAACCTAGGGGGGAAAAGGTGATAAGTTTTTGGAGAAGAGAGTTATAATAAGAGCCTTGGATAATTAAAAAAAGTGCAGTGTGCTCTTTTTACTTTTTCTAAGTTGTGCTATCCCTCCTCACCAACTGTATTTTATTTCATTTTATCTTTCTTTCTTTTTTTTGCAATAGCTATTTGGATCTTTGACTTTGTTGGAGCTTGTCTTTGTTTTTCTTTTTTTCCTTTGGAAGTCCAATCTCTACGCTTGCTTTTTATTTTAAAGGGAAAGCTTTAGTATTAATGTTTCCTTTTTTTAAAGAGAATAGCCTTTTTTTTTCTCCTTTCCTGGTATTTTTGTTTTTTCATCTACCTTTCTGGTTTATTTTTATGCACTCTTTTCTATTTGAGACCTCTCAATTGGATTAAGGTGTTGAAGAACCTGAAGAATTTTTCCTTTTCTTTCTTTTTTTTTTTTCAAGCCTTTTTGTTCATCTAACTACCGATTGGATTAAGGTATACAAGAACCTGAAGAAATTTTGTCCTCCCTTTTCTTCTTCTTTTTTTATCATTACTATTTGGCTTCTTTTTTCTACTATTTTTATTTCGAACTACAATTGGTTATTTCACAATTGGATTAAGGTTTAGAAGAACTTGAAGATTTTGAATTGCTTAAAATGAGTAGGAAACTTACAGTTCCTGGTTCTTCAACTTCTACTTCTTCCTCTCCACCATCTGGAGGACAACATTCAATACAGACAATGTTAAAGCAAGAAAAAGAACAAGAAAAAGTGACTCTGCAGATGATTATGCAAGGAATTCAAAATATTCAAGCAAGATCAGAGAATATTGAAAAGAGAATAGAGAACATTGAACAAAGAACAGAGAACATTAAACATTGAACAAAGAACAGAGAACATTGAACATTGAACAAAGAACATTGAACAAAGAACAGGGAAAACCGATGAAAAAGTGGAGAACATCCAACAAATGATGTTGAAGTATGATGAGAGATTCCAAAAAATTGAAGAAGATAAACAAAGAGACAAGAAGATTGGAGATATCGATAATAGATTAACAGTGGTTGAACAAGATAAAAGTGGTATGTTGAGATGGGAGATGGATAGATCAGAATTCTATCTTAGATTCCAAAACGTAGAGGAAGAAAAAGGACAAAACTTAGCTGAGATAATGATAGAAATACTGGCTGAAGCTTTGGAAATAACTCAAGAGAAGATGATGGATGGAATAGATGAGGTTTATCGAGTTTTCACAAGATATGCGATGAGAAATAGCTTACCAAGAGAAGTTCACATTAGATTTACAAAGAAAGCCATTAAAACACAAATATTGCAAGTGGCAAAAGAAAATTGAAATATAAAGACAAGGAGATTGTGGTCTTGAAACAAATACCCAGAAGAGTGAGAGAGATGAGAAGAGAATACCGATTCCTGACTAAAATGCTACTTAAAAAAGAGGTGAATTATAGATGGCTGATTCCAGAAGGTTTAATGTTCACATGGCAAGAACAGAGACAGAACTGACTCAATTGAAAAAGCGGAATTATTTTATACAGAATTTTTTGGAGGGAAAGAGGAAGAGGCAGAAAAAGAAATCTCACTAATTGAATTCCAAGAGGACTGCCAAATGGTGATTGAAAAAGAAGATGGTGCAGTAGGTGGAAAGGTGGAAACCAAAGAACAACGTGAACTAAGATCTACGAGAGCTGCTAAACCTAACTACAAAATATAACCATGGAAGAGAAAAAACTTATTACAATGAATATAAATGGACTTAACTCAGCCATTAAAAGAAGGAAAACCTTTAATAAATTAGAGAAATTAAAATTTGTTATAATTTGTCTACAAGAAGTACATATTAAAAACAATATGAACAATTGTTGACACAGCCAAAACTAGGGAAAATATTTACTTCCTTGACACAATGTAAGAAAAGAGGAGTGGTTTTATATATTAAAGAGACCATCCCAGCAAAATTGATTTATACCGATGATAACGGAAGAATACTAATGGTGGAAATAATGGACAATAACACTCCTGATTGCAATCTGTGCCCCAAATGGCAAACAAGAAGAATTCTACAAAAAATTACATGTGAAAATAATTGAACTGGACTATGCTAATATAGTTATGATGGGAAATTGGGCATTGGTGCTTACCTGACACGCCCTTTCTCGTCGAGCTGCGTAGAGCATCCAGAGTGGGAGGTGCTCCAGTCTTCACTCTAACAGGCTGAGCTATAATTGAGGAATGCTCCTGCTCCTCCATGTGACTCCTCCATAGCGTTCCACAGTTTTACGAAGACAAGAAGACAACAACTATTCTCTAATCTAAAGTATTATACAAGTCTCAACTATAAACTATAGACATCATTGGCTGAAACAGGATTCCCCACCAGACAGACCAATCAGGGTGGGGCTGGATGCTCTAGGCAGCTCGACGAGAAAGGGCATATCAGGTAAGCACCAATGCCCATTCTCCATAGAGCTGCTACGAGCATCCAGAGTGGGACATACCAAAGCATGACCTGTCCAATGGGAGGGACTCCGTCTGGCCCGGAATCTCCTCCGGTTCTCTTGCCATCTTTTGAAGGACTCGCCTGCCAAAGGATGCCTCAGCTGAGGCGTAAACATCGATTTTATAGTGGTGTATAAAAGGAGATGGAGACGCCCAGGTTGCCACTCAGCAGATATCTTGAATTGACACCTGAGTAGCCCAGGCTGCCAAGGTAGCTGCACTCCTTGTAGAGTGAACAGTTATCCCATTAGGAACAGGAAGGGCCTGAGCCAAATAGGCCTTGGATATGGTAGCTCTAATCCAGCGTCCAACAGTAGACGGGGATACTTTGCAACCCAGCGTCTTTGGCTGAAATGACAGGAACAAAGATTCTGACTTCCTGATAGACTGTGTATGATAGATGTAGATACAAAGTGCCCTTCGGACATCGAGAGTGTGCCACTGCCTTTCCCTTTCTCGAGAAGGCTTGGGACAAAAATTAGGCAGAACTAATTCCTGTGATCTGTGAAATGCCGAGTTGATTTTAGGCATAAAAGGAGGGGTCTGGCCGTAGAACCACCCGATCAGTGTGGAAAACACATAGATCCTTCCTAACGGATAGAGCTGCTATTTCAGATATCCTTCGAGCCGATGTTACTGCCACAAGAAACACTACTTTGAATGTGAGAAACTGAAGTGGCACCTCCCTGAGAGGCTCAAAGGGAGGTTTAGACAGTGC
The DNA here is from genome assembly GCA_004319985.1 of Emydocephalus ijimae. Lineage (NCBI taxonomy): Eukaryota > Metazoa > Chordata > Lepidosauria > Squamata > Elapidae > Emydocephalus > Emydocephalus ijimae. The sequence goes on along the minus strand of BHEV01002294.1, from coordinate 4,131 downwards.
CATAAGAACCTTATTAAGATCCCAGGTCGGGTATCTGTGAATCACGGGAGGGTGCAGATTGGAGGCCCCTCTAAGAAATGCTCGGATGCGAGGGTGGTGAGCAAGCGAATCAGAAGAGCTGCCAGAGACCACAGTTGACAGGGCTGCGACTTGCCTCCGCAGGTTATTGGGGGAGAGGCCCCTATCCAGCCCATCTTGAATGAAGACCAGGATCTGCGCAATTGATGGGGAGAACAGATTGATGAAGGACTTGTGACACCACTTACAAAAAGTACTCCAGGTTGCATTATAAATGAGGGTAGTCGAGGGCTGCCGTGCAGCCAGGATGGTATTGATGACTTGGACCGATAGGCCCTCATTTCTTAGCCTTTCCCGCTCAACCTCCAGACGGCTAACTGAAGCCACTGTGGATTTAGGTGCTGAAGAGGTCCCTGGGACAGCGAGACCCTGTCTGGCGGAATCCTCCATGGGGGCACCATTGACAGATTGCGAAGATCTGCAAACCACGGTCTCCTGGGCCAATACGGGGCCACTAGGAGAACTTCCGCCCTCTCGAGGATCAACCTCTGAATCACCTTGGGAATCAACGGAAGGGGGGGAAATGTGTATAGAAGCCCCGCGGGCCGGGGCAACGCAGGGCATCGTGGTTCTGTGCCCCCCTGGTGGGGTATCATGAGAAGAATCTCGGTGTCTGGGCATTGAGTGGAGATGCGAACAGGTCCACCAGAGATTGACCATATATCGCTGATGCTTCCTTGAACAGGGAGGGGTGTAGGTGCCATTCCGACTGGTCCAGAGTGGCCCTGCTCAGCCAGTCTGCTTGGACATTTGAGGCCCCCAAAATGTGTTCCGCCCTGATGGATAAAAGATTGACCTCTGCCCACCGACAGAGCCGCTCGGCCTCCCTCATGAGGCGGATGGAATGGGTGATGTGGGTCTTGGTTGTAGTGTTGTCTGTCAAGACTAGTACGTGGCGCCTTCGCACTTGAGGGAGGAAGGCACGCAAGGCCAGGTATACAGCGTGAAGCTCCAGCCAGTTGATGCTGCAGCATCGCTTGGTTGCTGACCAAGTTCCCTGAGCTGAAAGTGACTGCATGTGGGCTCCCCATGCAGATAGGCTGGCGTCTGTTGTGAGAGTGACCCTTTGGGGCTCCTTGAAGAGATGTCCTTTGTTGGTAGTGGGTCTGGTCCACCAGAGGAGGGAGGCGAGAACCCTTGGAGGAACCTTTACCATGAGACTTGAATTGCTCCTTCAAGTCCCTCCGAAAGAACTGGGACCCTCTGGAGTCTTGTCTGCGAAAAAGTGATGGGAGGAACTTCTTTTTATTCCGGCTCTAGTACCGGGCCGAAAAATTTGCCCCCGGAAATGGGAGCTGAGGCCAATTTAGTTTTATTCTTAATGTGGGCCTGCCAGTGTCTAAGCCAAAGCAGTCTTCGGGCAGTGACGTGCGGGGAGATGGCCCGAGAAGAGAATTTCACAGTGAAAAGTAGCATTGGTTGCAAATTCCGCTGCGGCCGTAAGTTTGGCAATGTCCTGATGGGCCCTGATGTTTGACGGGGGGACATGCTGTTTCAATTTTCTGAGCCATCTGATGGAAGATCGAGTGAAAAATGACGCGGCCGTGGCAGATCGAATGGCCCAAGCATCCGACTGGTGCGCCCGCTGTAGCGCCATCTCTGCCCACTTGTCCTCCGGTTTGAGCGCTTCCAGAGCGTCAGTAGGATTAGAAGATGATGCTAGTCTGACTATAAGGTCGTCCACCTCGGGAGCGTTTAACATGACAGAGAATTCCGGGTTGAGATTAAACAATCTTTGTCCTGGCTGGAAGGAGCGGGAGGGGGCCCTGAAGAGGCCAACGGCCTTGCTACCAAGTCAGGCCAGTTGTCCTAAGGTTGGGCCGCGTCCCCCTTTTGGAAAAAAATTTTTTTGTTTTATTTAACTTATTTATTTATTTTTATTTTTATTCTTTATTGTTTTTTTTCTTTTGAGGGAGGAACCCAAAGGTGCCAATTGAATTCAAAAAAATTACTAATAAACTATTCTATCCTATTGTTTATGTGGAGGGGGCCGCTCGGCCTCCCTCATGAGGTGGATGGAATGAATGCCCCCTTGACGGTTGATGTGGGCCTTGGTTGTAGTGTTGTCTGTTAAAACCAGTATGTGGCGCCCTCGCACCTGAGGGAGGAAGGCGCGCAAGGCTAGGTATACTGCGTGAAGCTCCAGCCAGTTGATGCTGTAGCGCTGCTCGGTTGCTGACCAAGTTCCCTGGGCTGAAAGCAACTGCATGTGGGCCCCCCATCCGGAAAGGCTGGCATCTGTTGTGAGAGTGACCCTTTGGGGCTCCTTGAAGAGATGACTTCTGTTGGTAGAGGGTCTTGTCCACCAGAGAAGGGAGGCGAGAACCCTTGGAGGAACTTTCACCACGAGGCCTGAGTTGCTCCTTCCGGAATGTTGATAAGGCAGGAGGAACCACTGCAGAGATCTAGAATGTAAGCGTGCCCAGGGGATAATTGATATGCATGAAACTAACTTTCCAAGCAACTTGGATAAGTCCAGCAATGAGGCCTTTCTAGTCCGTCTAATAGTCTTGATAGCTTTTTGGATATTGCTGAACATCTCGTGGGAAAGGAAGACCCTCCCTTCAACCAAATCAGTCACAGCTCCTAAGTGAGCAATACGGGTGGAAGGGTTAAGCTGACTCTTCTCCCAGTTTATGAGGAAGCCGTGAGCCTGAAGCACCAAGAGGGTGGTCTTAGTGTCACTCTCGGCCTGATGTCGGGAAGGGGATAGAATAAGAATGTCGTCAAGGTAGCAGTGAATGCGGATAGGGAAGTGTCTGAGGTGAGCCCTCAGAGCTGCCAACACCTTGGTGAAGGTCCTCGGGGCCGAGACGAGACCAAAGGGAAGGGCCACGTATTGGAAATGCAGATTATTGTAGCAAAATCTCAAATATGTGGAACACAAGGGGTGAATGGGTATATGGAGATATGCCTCGGAGAGGTCAATGGATGTAAGCCAGTCTCCCTGTAAGATTGACTGAAGTGTATACATTTTGAACTTGTGATGGACGATATAGCGATTGAGCCTCTTCAGATCTAAAATGGGCCTCCAATCCCCAGAATGCTTAGGGACCAAGAAGAGGAGGGATTAGAACCCCTCTCCTCGCTGTGAAGGCGGCACGGGCTGGATGGCCTTAATATCAGAAAGATGACTAATAGCGGCTGCCAGAAGAGCTCGTTTAGATGGGTCTCTGGAAAAGGGAGAGACCATGAAATGCTCCGGAGGAACAGACTGAAACTGAAGAGAGAGGCCAAACCTTACAGTGTCCCTAACCCAGGCATCTGAAATGGATGAGTCCCACTGGTCGGCAAAATACTTAAGACGACCGCCAATGGGATGAGAGGCTGAAAAACTACCTGGGACGGTGGGGCGCCTTATTCCCTGCACCCCAGAAGGGCCTCCTGTAGGTGCCTCCCCTTCTGTTTCTGTCTCCTGAGTCACTCCGGTCCTAATAGGCTGACCGAAACGTCGGGGAACTCTGATATCTAGGGTGAAGGGTGTCTGGAAGGAGGTGCGAAATGAGCCCCTCCGAAAGGGCTGGGACCCTCTGGACTCTTGCCTGCGAAAAAGTGATGGTGAAATATTGAATGAAAAGGGTGAACTCAAATCTATACAAAAACTAGAGGAACAAGGTATAAAGATGAATTGATTTTCATATGCGCAAATACATTCAAGGTATGATAAAGATTCTAAAATGGAAGGTTTCTATGATAAATTGACTGTTTTAGATAAGATTTTGACAGGTACTGATGAAAAGGTGATTAAAAATATTGTATGGATATTGNAATAGCAAGAATGTTCAAGAATACAACCAAAAAATGTTGGAAATGTCATCAGACACCTGGCTCATATTACCATATGTGGTGGACTTGTGCGGATGCTAAAAAATACTGGACTAAAATCCACACGTGGTTGGAAAAAATGTCAAAAAAACATATAGACTTGAAACCAGAGATATTTTATTGGGAATTTTACCTGAAATATATTGCAAAGACTTGAAATATCTGATTGTAAATGTATTAACAGCGGCTAGGATTGTATTTGCCAAAAACTGGAAAAATGAGAAAACA